>OMOT01065338.1:0-13489 GCA_900312575.1 Acanthochaenus luetkenii | reverse complement strand
GATGGATTTGCATTGTAATCAATAACCCCAGGGGCCGGAGTCTCACCTTGCCACAACACTGCACTGTCCCTAATACAATATCCGTCATCAGTATTGTCTCGTCCGTCACCCTCCAGCTGGGTCAATAGGCTAACGGTGTGTTTCGTGTCTACTCTGTCCCTCTGTCCCTCGTAGACAGACGTACATGGACAGCATTTGTCCAATTAAGGATACGTACTGTAGCAGAAACATCACCGGGTCGGTGCACATTGTCCCTGAAAGAGATTTACCAGAGTGCCTCCGAATATAGACTAACCTTGGTTTATGCTGTTGATGGAACAAAAAGACATTTGCACACTTGCATGGACACACACACACACACACACACACACACACACACACACACACACACACACACACACATATTGCACACACACTGGTTGATGGCTTCCTGTTCGTCACTGTTATGTGCCTTCATAGGTAGATCAATATGTCCTATGCACTGAAAGATTTTCCACACCTGGGTTGCAGCAATACTAAATACCCTAAAGTGCAACTCACGCCGTCGGTTCCCAAATGATTCTGCTGGAACAGCTGACAGTTTGTGGCTTCAACGTTCTAAATGTGCGTTAAGTGAGTAGCTGTGTTCCCAAGACCGCACAGTGGGAAATAGGCTGAGTAACGTATTGGTAATGCTAATCAGGTAAAAGCCTAAAAACCAACATCACGGTTGTCCAAAAAACGACGCATGCGTCCTAAGAACAAATCGTTTGTGTCCCTGGAGTAAACCTTTGAAATCCACTGATCGATGATAGTTGATTTTCCAGTGTCTCCTTTCCAGTGCCGCAGATGGACTTGATTACTGCAGCACAACACTCCAGTCTGCCAGAGATAAGCTGACCGCATACAGTCGAATATTTTTACAAAAAGAAAGGGATATTAATTAGGGCAAAGGGTATTTGTAGCTCCTTGTAATATAATCTGATTAATTTATTCTAAAGTATGCTGGCCATTCTGTCATGTAGAAATAGGACAGCTTTGCCGTTTACATGAATATGCTTGTTGGAAATGCAACAGACATTTAGATTCTCGTCCCATGACACCTACATGTAATCAACACGTCAAAAGTAGGCCTGTGTCGAGTCTTTGTCACGCTGTGATGAGCCAAGCAGTCGTTTATTTCAGATGGAAAATTGCAGAGATTGTAACAGCTCACATTTCCAGAGCAAGAAACAAGACAATGCCTCAAAAAAATATCCTGTTCAAAGGCCAAGGACAATTCATGTTGGCGGTGATGGTGATGGTGATGGTGATGGTGGCGGTGATGGTGATGGTGATGGTGATGGTGGTGGTGATGGTGATGGTGATGGTGATGGTGATGGTCGTGGTCGTGGGAGGGTTTATCATCCGCACTGTTGTCTGCCTCTTTTCATCTCTCTCTGTCTCTCTCTCTCTCCCTCTCTCTCTCTCTCTCTCATTGATTACCCCTTGATTTCTCAAATTTTCCCTCTCCTCCCTCACCCTGCGTTCATCTGTTCTCTCTGTCCTCTTCCTTTCTTGCCCGTGAGATGGAGAAACATAAAGCAGGCATGTAATCAAGGCAACACGAGAGAACACAAGAGAAAATAATTAAAAGTGTGTGTGTGTGTGTGGGGGGGGGGGTATAAATCTCCATGACAAACAAATAATAACAATACAATTGCGCCCCTGCTAGTAGAGAGAGTAGCCTATATAAAACATGATCATTCCCCTCTCTCAGGCACACAACGAAAGCCCCGCAGAGGATAGTGTGTCGGCAGAGCCTCAGAGAACCCGCTGTCTTAGCACCTGCCACCGCGACGTCAGAACAGCGGCGCTCTGGGAGGCATATCTGACCTTTTCTGGGCTCGTCTGTAAATGATGCATTATCGTCTCCTGACGCCGGAGAGCCCACAGTCACAGCCGAGCGATGAGGCAGTTCAACACCACCGGCTCACGATCGAAAGGACCGGGAGGAGAAAACGCTGCTTTAGACGGATCGGAGTGATCAGATTGAGGAGGAATAAGCAGGGGAGAGATAAGGCCACGCCTAAAGCAAGCGTGCATGTTACTTGAACGTACGGTTTGCATTTCAGACCTGGGTTGCGAAATGTATAGAGCTGGTATCTTCCCATCATGCTGTTAACAGTTGGCAGCATTTTGGCTTTAACCATTATCACACATAATTCACGGCTTTCCAGTTGTCTGACCGTCTAGACAGATGAATGTTTAAAAGATAACAATGTGTGTGTTGTGGAGTGGTTACAAATGACCCGGCTCCGGTATTAGTCACGACTGAGGCACTACAGGGACTACAGATGGAAATTAGCTTCGGCTAAATCTGGTACATGCATCTTTTTGCTCTCGTCTGAGCGACTGATGTCTTTTGTACACTGTCCCCCTGACGAATCAACGTAATCAACTAGACTGAGGCTGCAGAGAGACAGACTTTGACTGACAGGGGGCATAAATGGAGACCTTGAGCTTGTTGACATATGGAAAATGATAGTGAGGGCAGCTTCTGCTATTATTAATAACCTGTAGGTCAAACCTGACGAGGGTGTCAGTCCTGACCTCCGGAGAGGACAGATTGAGGGTGAGGATTGGCTAGAATAGAATAGAACAGAACAGAATAGAATAGAATAGAATGTTTATCTGCATAGCCTGATTGTGGGCAGCTTATTTGCATTTCCCACGATTAAGTGTGGAAGAAGAAAAAAAGCAGTGGGAATACGAGCTCTGATTGGTCGATTGGTCGATTGACAGCCAGTCACACTGCTCTACGACTACGACTCTACACCAAACCCGACACATAGAAGCTTTTAAAAATCGCACTACATCATGATGAAACCCCCTGCGCTTCTTGTGAGAGTAATGAAATAACTTCCTACAGCAGAAGTCAAAGATCCCACTGACTGTCTTTTTGATTAATTGCCACGATTCCTAATGATCTGCGCTGCCTTGAGAGATTCTGGGCTGGAAGCAATAACCACATCTCCTTCCTCTCTTTATTTTCTTTCAGATTTTTCGCCGAGCAGACAAAAACGGTGAGTAAACAGCAACAACGTGCAACATGTATGTGATAAGTAATTTGTCACAACGCAAGCTTGTTGTTTCCCCACATTGTTCCTGTTGCCAATGTGTCCCCGGCAAACTGGGCGGGGAGATAAGGGATTTGCACGAATGACTCTTCAAGTGATGCTCCTTTTCTCTCTTCAATGCTCCAACGAGTTTCTCCGCCCAATTAAAATGATGCTGACATGCTGGATTATTGCCATGACTGGAAGAACGTGTCACACATAATAATGCACATCGCTGTCAGTTTAGACACAGATGACTGGGTGCAGTTACAAGTGAATATGAGTCATGTCCATATGGGCTAAGCCAAGTTCTTTGCCAGCAGTGAAACACTGATAAGATGCCTTTATTGGCACGTTTTCACAAGGTAAGCAAACATTTTTCATTGTTATGTGATGTTCAATGCATTCCAGGACTTATTTTAGGATTAAGTAATTGACCTTTTTTCTTGTACCCACATTCCCTCAACCTGTCTCGTCTAATTCTACTTCAGTTAGTGATTTCCTACATTTCCCAGAATGCCGTTTGACAACGCACAGAGAAGGTGCCTGAACTTGTTCCATTCAGCTGTGGGTTATAGGTGTAGTTGGAGAGAGCAATAGGAAAAGCAATGGTAAGAGCGAGAGAGCACGTTTTTTCCAGTCAAGAAAGCTCGAGAGCCACGCCCCTTACTCAAAACGCAACATATTTTGTGGATGCATTGCATTCTGGTCTATTGAGGCTACTGTCAGTGGAGAAACTGATATCGCTCCCTGTATGATTGTTGAACATTGGTTAAAAATGGTGAGTCTAGAAGAAGCCCTCGCTCTTTGATTCTGAGGGGCTGACAGAAAAACCTGAGGTTCACCGTTGATGTTTTAGATAGTGAAATGTTTTGTTCTACTATTAAACATTTTAGCTGCGCAGGAAATATCTCAACGTGATGCCAGGTCATCTAAGTTCGGCCAGTTATCCGCAGAAATATGAAAAATACACAAAATGGGCCCAGAAATGCAAGACACATTGCCAATTGCTGAACTTGAACAGTGTCAAGTCAACATGGTTGTGTAAAAATAAAATAAGATAAAGAAAATATACTCTCTACTTTGTAGAGACAAAGAAGATTGGAATGTGTTGAGTAAGAGCGGTAAAACCTTAAGAGGTGTCTATAGTTGTGTGTAATGTATAATGTACGTCATACACTTTGTATATAAAATATGAAGAACACCTTCTCTGTCCATTAATAGGCTGTCCGGGTAAATCAGGGGCAAGCTACAATACATTATTGAATTCACCTATTAAATCATAATCAGTCATGAAGGGGAGATGTGGATGAAGAGGAAGACAGGCGGCAAAAAATTGTGCAAAATATGGTCCAACTCCGTATTAGGAATATGTTCCCTAAAATGTTGTACACTGAATTGATCTTTCACCACAAATTAATTGGCAAATTGGCCTCAGATCAGAACTCAGAAGAACTTAAGATAGTTTAGCACCTTATATGACGATGTGAAATGGTTTCCCAGTGCTGTGCGAAGACTAGAGTGAGAAAGATCCACACTGTAAAAGTCACGGCACCGTAGTTGATTTCACTTTACTGGGCAAATCCTGCGGGCTATTGTCCACAAGATAAGGAAACAAACCCCTCGGTTTATGTGTAGAGGCGCAGTATAATGTGGAGGAAAAGACCAGTGATCTCCAGACCGTTGGTGAGGTGGAGATACCAGAGGTAGAAGGATATGTGGTCTAAAAGCAGCATACAGGCTTATATTAGGATATGGAGGCTAAAAGGCAGGTTATATTATAGGCTTCCTCACTTCCTCATCTGAAACACATTCTAAGTAGAGCATAGATACTAAGAATGCCGGAATCGATAATGGCTGGGCATGCAGTAGTGCCTGGCCTTGTACGAAGTGTAAAGATCCAAGACCCAACTCTCTTAGTACGTCTAGTTGTTTTTGAAGCTGTGACGTGTCCCTGGGAATTTATAAACCACTTAGGAGAGTTGAGATCCTCAGCAGCAAAGCGACTGACCTTTGAAGAGATAAGAGTGTGGCCTACTTTGTGCCCTACTTTACAGCACTTCCTCGCACACTCGTTCTTGTTTACTCCGGTCCTGTGAGCGTCTTGCTTATCGTAGTCGGACATCCGAGAAGGCTTTGCCTCATGCGGGCCGCCTGTATCCCTCCGTGTTGAGGAATCAGCACCGGTCACCAAACCCGCTCCATTTTGTCACCTCGGAAGTTCCCCAAGTGCTTTTCTGAATCGCCATTGAAGAGCAGCCTATGCATATTGCTTTTGGTTCAACCTTAGATTCTTGCCATTTATGTGTAAGCCAATGCAAGGAGGCAAATGTAGAGCCAAACTGATGCGAGACAAATTACGTAAAATGTGCGATTGCGTCAACAAATATGTTCTCCAGAGGTCTTAGAATCAAGATTATTATTTCTTTGGACATCTTACATAGGCTCTCCCTGCCAAGTAAGGCAGTTGAAGTTATCGTGGTGCGCTCAATATCTTTTCTCTCCGTCCTGTCCATCTCCGTGATAATGGATGAATTCAAGCACATAGAGGCTCGGGCCAATGTGTTCTTCTGGGTCACCCTCTTTCCACCAGCCCAGAACTGTCAGAGTGAATAGAGGAGACTCCCGGTAGACATCATTAGTCCATCAAAGAGAGCAGATGATCAGAGAGTCACTTCTGAGTATAACCGGTGTCTGTTTAGTTGGTGTGACACCCCAGACATGGGAGGCTTTCCAAACACGGAGAATGAAAGAAACACGTAGCAGGGACAGTTTAGTGTCTGATCCACAAACTAACCGCAGGCACCAGAATACAAGAAAAACCTCCATGAACCGAGGCATAATTATATTGTGAAACTGTGACATTGCAGCACTTCTCTTAATTTCCGTTTGACAAGATAATTAAGTTCTGCGGTGGTACAAGTTTCACTTTTCTTTGCGGCAGGGAGAGTCTTTAAATGAGAAACAACTTTGATTTTCTTTTTTTAATCACGTGTTTATCACGTGTTTAACGTCCAGTTGCTCATTAGCAATGCGGAGGAGGAAAACAACAGAAAATGAGAGGGGAGATACAAAGGCCTTGCTCATGACTCATTCTGGTCAGGGATGATGATGATGAGCTGTGTCGAAGAGGCTCCGGCTTAACAGACGGTCTTCAAACTCACCCTTGAGTCGCTGAAGTAGCCAACTGGATCTCCGTGGCATCTGAAATTGTCCCCGTTTTTACCTTGTCTTTGTTTCGACAGGGGTATTATTTAGTCAGATTCCTCAGAGCTGGGCTTTATGAGGTGTTTGGAGAGAACTTGGTCTTTGATAGCAGTGGTCATCCTGCCCGGGGAGTGTTTGGATGACTGTCTGTTTGTCTATGTAGCTGGCTGACTCTCTGAACTCTCAGTCTGTTTGCGAGTCAACAAATATTCCAGAATAACAACCTCATTTGTCTGTATGTTCATCTTGGCTCCATCATATCATTCTGGTTGGTCTGCCTGTCTCTTTGACTGACTGGGTAACTGAGTGCCTGTCTGTCTGTCTGTCTGTCTGTCTGTCTGTCTGTCTGTCTGTCTGTCTGTCTGTCTGTCTGTCTGTCATGGCTCTGAAATGTTCTTCTTAGACACCTATGTATTTATCTGTTGGTCTGTCTGTCTGTCTGTCTGTCTGTTGGTCTGGACTCTTTTATGTGGATTAAAATAGCTGTTGAGATTGATAGGCTTAGGAGGAAACACGTCACAGTTGTGATCTTCACAGATCACAATTTTGACAACCAAGCTATTTTTCTTCTGCTACTGATTTATTTTGGTGCATTGTCTGTCACAAGACACTGTGCTCGCAGTAAACTACCCTCTGCATAACTAGGGCATTCAGAACCACTGACAGTCAGTTATTTATTCCAATTTATTCCAGATTACTTACGGGTTCTTATTGATTAGTCCCAGTGTTTTGTGTAGGTTTATCCAGGTTTATCCATGTTCCAAACCTAAACATCTGCTTTGATAATGAATAACACGATATAGATATTGGTTGAGGCTAACAGGAAAAAAACCAAATCTCTATTTACAGTATATATCAATTTTTTTGATGGTGCATGCCACTAATCCAAACTGAGCTCGAAATAGCAATAAATGGTGGATGTGGACTACAGAGCAAAGGTAGAATGAGAAAAACAAGGTTGCAAGCAAACAAAATAACTAATTTGCACTCAAATGCTGCTCTTCAGTTAAGATTAATGGGCTGTCAGGCCAGACAGATTTAGAAAAGGGTAAAATAATAATATAATATGTTGAAAGTTACAGGGGATTTCTTTTAAGCAGTTTCTGGATAATTAATAGGAGAAAAATTTAAGTGTTGGCTACATGTTAAGTCAACTTTGTGCAGCATGAACATAAAATACTATCAAATAAAAAGAGTATTTTAGTGTAATCATGATTCAAACATATATTTCCTGTCCTTAAAGTGCAGCAAATATCAAAATAAAAATACTCATTTGTTCTAAAATAATATATATTTTTATTGATGCATATGGTTGACTTAACCGCCAAAACAAATATTTTGAACATCTTGACATTGCCCCTCAGAGATATCCTCAGCATGCATACTCATATTCAAAATCTTCTTGTGAACATTCCTAACAATAATTCATGCAGTAATCCCCTGAATTCCGTGAAAAAGTTACAAATGAGAAGACATTTATTGAAAGATCCGAGGCTGATTGTAGTTTCTTTATTCTGTAATCTCATAATCTTATCCAAGGATGACAAACCAACACTGTTAGGTTGCTAACACTTTATACTTTGTAATAAGGTATGGCTATGCTTTCTTTTGTATTTCAGATGATGGCAAGCTGTCCTTTGAAGAGTTCAACGCTTACTTTGCGGATGGTATCCTGACTACTGAGGAGCTACAGGAGCTTTTCTACTCCATAGACGGGCGGCAGAATAAGTAGGTTCCTTTCATAATCTGGGCTCTGCTTTAATCCAACCAACAGTAATTGAATGATAAAAGTAGTTGATATTCAGTCTTTTGTTTTCTACATAAGTGCTCGCCTTGGATTAAAATCTAAAAGGATTGATGATTCAGATCCTGTGCACTGCTAATTGTGAATCCTCATGATTGAGTAATGGAAATGGATCATGTTTAATAATTTGTTTTCCATTGTTTTATTTGCTATGAATTTACATAGAGTTAAATGGAATATGAGCATAATGTTAACCTATCAAAACCTGTCAACAATGTCTAATACAATTGTAATGATTCACTGTTTAATTTGCTGTGATAGCTTGTGTCTCCAAAAAATAATAATATTAGTAATAGACAACACTTTTCAAGTCGTAGTTGCAACTTAGTTCCTGCACTTATGCCTTGTAATTATGATATTATGACTTACATTTTGACATCACTCATGCAAAACACAGCAATATACTAGAAAGTGTTATTGAGTAATACATTTCTACACGATACTGTTTAATTTGTACATGTTACAGAGAAAAAGCAGCAAAAGAAAAGTCAGTAAAGCAAGTGTTAAACGTGTTCCTTTAAGTCATCAGTTACTGGGTAAAGACCACACGTCTGAAAGGGTGATTTGATTTCAAATGAGCCCTGCAATCAAGCTGAAGCAGGCTAAATGATGTGTCCTTCCTCCCTTTGGACATGGAATACTGTGGATTTCACCAGGCACTTCAAAACCTCCTTCTTTCTTGCAATCCAAAAAATCAGCCTCAGGGTAATTGTTGAAGTCATTGGTCTGCAGTGAATATTCAGCCCACTGGAAAAATGCAGCTTGTTCTTCCTGAACCATTTCTCACCTGTAATATAAGTAATGGTTTAAAGTTTCGTCCTTTTTCCAAAGTCACTTGGCTTTATTGGCTTTGGCAGATTGGAGATTTATATTCATGGGGCAATTAGCGACCCGTTTCCCCCAACATGGACACATTCAGGATGTGCTAGCATTGGAAGTCTAAGCAAGGTTTTTTTTAGCTTGAATAACCTGGCTGTCAAAGCCCCTCTAGCACCTCAGGTGAAATAATGAATTTGCTGTGATCGTTCTAACACTCACTCTCACAAGGAGTCACTCACAGGGACAAACAGACAAACACACGTGTGCACACACCTGCCAGTGAGCATAAACAAACCCACGCATGCACACACAAACGTGTTGAGATCCCATTGAAGTGAAAATGACTTGAAATGGTGAAGTACCTGACCCTGAGGTACTCCAAGGAGACGATACTGTCGGTTTGTCTTAACACAAAGCAAATTTGGAAGAAAAAAAACCACAGTATGGAGTTTGGCTAAAATAACATTTCATCCCTGCTTCTGTTTGCCAGTTCCTCCAACACTTACTTTGGGACATGGCATTTGGCTGGGACTGTTACCAATGTGACCCATCAGCCCTCACACCGCTCACCAAGCTCACGGCCATATCTCTGGTTGTTTTTGTGGCAGTTCTCATGAACTGAGCTCTGATTCCAGTTTCAAGGTGTCTTTAAAATACAGCAAAAGGCAACAATTCCCAGTTTGGCCCTTCTTGTTCTGAATAAGAACATCAATAACAAGATCACTTCTGAACTGGAAGAATTTCCCAAACCTGGATGGTGATCGTGCTCCATCAGGAGACATGGGTCGTTGGCCCATGGACGCTGTGTGAGCTTTCTAATAGCACACGTCATTAACCAGCTTTACTTATGGTCTTCATCTAGCAGTGAAAATGACCCGTAAAATGCCATTAAAGCAACAGGGGAACTCTCATATGGTTTGATCCTATAACGTAGTAATTTGATTTGAATGTTTTTACAAAACAAATGTGAGTTCAAATGAAAAGGTGCCACCAGAATTCAGTTGACATGCATTTAACAGAAAGCGTGTTAAGTCATTTCTATGGAGAGCAACAATGAATGAGCTGTTGGAAGTTTGATGAGGAAGAAAGTGTTCATGGTTACACAACTTTGACTGAGGTTATTCATTCATACGGTTTGTGGTTTTAGCACTTTTGTGTTCCTGGGCTAACCTCTGACATTCTAGCCACACAGTTCCGAGCCACACAACCGCTCCAGCACAAATGAACAGAGCGGCGGCATCTTTGAATTTTACCCCCGACAATGAACGTTAACAATCGCTTCCCCATTTACCTCCTCTCCTGCTCCGCCCTGCAGCAATCTAGACACGGACAAGCTATCAGGTGAGTGCGAGAGTGCTTTGTCTGTTTTAATGTGTCTCACTTTTACGCATTCACATTTACCCAGAATACAACTTCCGCATCGTTTATTGAATGGCAACGGCACCTCCCTTCCATCTGACGTCGAGGGAAGTTGACCGTCTCCCATCACTGAACGTCCCTTTCATCTCGGATTCAGTTCACTGACCATTTATCAGTCGCTGCTTTGCCTCAAGGCAATGATGCATGCACATCTTTCTGAGGAAGGGTTAGGGATTGGTATTGAAGCAAATTGGATAACGGAATCTAAGTAAGAGGAATGTTTAAAAAAACACACACAAAAACATGCTTGTTCCTTTTCACCCATCAACCTCGAATCAATTGTTGTCCATGCGTCAAAGACTCTTTGGTTATAATATTTTTTGCTTCTTTCCTGGGTATGATAGTGTATTATACACACACACACACACACACACACACACACACACACACACACAGCCTCTTACTTGGATTTCAAACATTTTAATGAGAAACATTCCCTCTCAGTTCTGTGAACAATAAATATGGCAGTGTGTGGGAGTTTCATCGTTTCTAATGCGCCTGTCACCAACAGTACACGGTGTGCAGGGGACCTAATGTTCCAGGGTTAAAACAACACAGTCTCGTTCAATTGAATCACTCTGAAACGTAGATTACATGTTGTGGACCCGAATTCGGTGAACATTATGTTCCTCCACCACGAGCTAGCAGGAACTGGACACTCACAGTTCTCACCTGTTTTTCACGGGAAACGGTTGGCCAACAGTTGAGTTTAGGCAAGGAAAACAATTTGGTTTAAGGGTTAGAGTTCTGGTCATAGTTAAGTCAATGAAAAACAAAAAAACGGAAACCCAATCCTGTAATGTGTTACAGTAATGTGTTACAGTAATGTGTTACAGGATTGGGTTCGGTTAAGATTGGGTTTAAAAACATGACATTATAACGAAAGATCAGCCCAAAATATATCCGTCGTCACGGTCTTCTTTTAATTAGAATCTGTCATGGCAAGATTGTGTTTGTCGCGAAGTTTGACGGAGTGGCTCTCTGATGATCTCATCTTGTGTTCTGTCTCCCCTCAGATTATTTTTCTCAGCACCTGGGGGAGTATCTCAACGTCCTTTCAGCTCTGGAGAGCCTGAATGTTGCTATTCTAAAGGCGATGGATAAAACTAAAGAGGTAAAACTACTTCTATTTTGGCTCAAGGTTATGTTGTAGATTTAGAATGTGCTTTTTTTGTTTGTTTTCTATGAATCCCCCCGTAATTCCATCTTTCCATGCCACACACACACACACACAGACACACACACACACACACACACACACACACAGAGACACACACAGGGCCGGGGTTGGTGCTACAAATGCACTTACTGCTGATTCATGCCCATGAGAGTAAACACTCCCCTTCGCAGATGGAGCCAATGCTGCACAGAGTCTCCTAAAAAAATAAATTGGGCACAGTTTTGGTCACGAACGTTTCCATTCTTTACCATACTGTTATGCTCTTTTATGCCATGATTGATATGAACAAAGTCTGCTGGTTACTAGGATAAGGAACAGCTGCCGGAGTCTGTCCAAAATGGCAGACATTCATTAACACGATTTCTCTTTCATTTTCGTTGCTTAACGTAATGTAATTAGTAGATTACTTACTTAACGTAAGAGGCATTTCAGCTCTGCAGGTCGACAATATCGGAACATTTGAACCCGGCAACTACTGCAGGGAACTATTGGCTTGTAATTATAGATGTTACGAGTGTGTTTAACAATCATGCAGCCATTGTGGCTAATTATTGAGAGACCGCGCATCAGGACACTTCCCTCCTCCATCACCACCTTTTAGACGAGACATAAGAATCACCCCGAAACGGTGTGAGGGCACAACAGCCTGGCATCAGGGAGGTGCATTATTGTACATTGGAAAACCAGCAATATTTGTTAAAGGAATGTTCCGCTGAATAATTATGCTTCCTGTCTTAATTGGCGCATTTCATTCCTCCGTTCTGTTTCTCCTGTCTGCTGTCAAAATGGGGGAAATCCATAGAGGGTTGTGCAGCTGTGGTCTGTCACAGATTGTCCTGGACTGCTAATCCCATGATGCCTTTCAGTAGAGGCTGGTTGTCATTATAAGCGTAGACAAAGAGCTGCTTAATCACATTGTTGGTTGGGGACTCGAGCAGCTATCATGTCTCCTATTAAAGTCCTCCCACCTTGCAATTGGGATTTGTGGTACTGGATAATGTTGAGAAAATTCATTATCCCATTTACTTGCAGCTGTCACACGTGTCTCAAGTGGCTGTAGTTGTTTTGGAGAAGTTATCACATCATGACAGTCCCTGTCTCTCTCTCTCTCTCTCTCTCTCTCTCTCTCTCTCTCGCTCTCTCTCAGGAGTACCAGGGTTCCAGTGTCCTGGGCCAGTTTGTCACCCGGTTCATGCTGAGAGAGACCTCCAGTCAGCTGCTGTCCCTGCAGAGGTCCCTCCAGTGCGCCATGGAGGCTGTGGATGAGCAGAGCAGCCCTGCCCCGTCAGTACTGCATCAGTACTCACATGCACACAACACACTATCAGCACATTCATATAAGACCTACAGTATGCCATGGAGCTACTATACTGCACTATACTACTGTACTATGCTATACCATCAAGGCTACAGCGAAACAGACCAGGGGCCTCACTTATCAAGCATCTTAGAATAGGAGTACTGATCTAGGATTAGTGGGTAAGTCACATGACCTTATACTGTTCGCTGTGACTTGAAAGCCAATCTGGTCCCAGATCAGCACTCCTATTCTAAGATGCTTGATAAGTGAGGCCCCAGCACTGTACAACATTCATACAATTCATAATTAAAATGTTGCTAGGGAGAATAGCATTGGTGTAAAGCCCCAGGAAGCACAGGAGATTCAACTGATCAGCGCTACCTTCAGTTGGTTCTCCTTTTTCAAGCTATGCCTTTCAGCACAGAGCTTTGACAACTGCTACAGTCTTGTTGTTCAAACAACGGCATCACTAAAGGGCAGACTGCTTAAAATTCTAAAAGCCTGGTTCCATAAAATCAACTCTATGGTTTATGAGTCACTTCATGCAATGGCAGTGAAATTACTTTTGAAACAACAGGCAGTTGTATATTTAATTCAAAGTACTTTTTCAATTTCAAAGGACGAGGTTATTTCCCCCCATGTCAAACCAATATGGCAGCACAACTTCAAGACTGATTGTCAGT
>OMOT01065332.1:0-11326 GCA_900312575.1 Acanthochaenus luetkenii | reverse complement strand
TCGAATCGTGACATCACTACAGATTCCCACCCCTAATGGAGAGGCATGTGGATGGGCTCAAAATGAAACTGAAACTATAAGTAAACAATATGTGTTGCATTTGATGACAATTGCATTGAAAATGTATGAAATAACGAGACATAAAAACAAAAGCTGCCACACGGACACTTGGATGCGAAGTTTGGCTGTGTGCTTGCTGTGGGGCTGACAGGAGTTGTTTAGCTTTGACTATTGATTGCTTGCTATCATTTGAAAGGGTAGAGTGTCTAGTTTCATATGATACCTCACACGGCAGCATTGAGTGAGTGGATCGTTCTCCAAGCAGCGTTGTAGTGCTACTGCCTCCTCCATTTCAAGATCTTGTATTTTGGAACTCAAACATTTGGATGACTGCCTATCAGCTTTTGCTTGGACCAAATACACTAGGGAGGATTGTTTTTGAAGCGTTAGATCCACATTTTAATGTTAAAAAAAAGAAAAATCGCTATCGAGTCGACGGACCCGCCGGCACAACAAAATGTGCAAAAGGTAAAGGGCTCTGAATACTTTTGCAAGGCACTGTATGCTTTCTCTCTCTTACTTGAGGAGCTCATAGTTCTTCTCATTAAGGCGGACAGCATTCTCGCGCCAGAACTTCTCAGACTTGTGCACGGGACTCCACTCCAGGCGGCCCGACTTCAGTTCTGAGCTGTACTCATCGAAGGAGCTGGTCGATAAAAATGAGAGAACAGGAAAAAGTCTCATCACTCAAACAAGTAAAGAGGAAGGTAGTCCAAGGATCACCCTGGCTATCTATCCCTCTGCAAACAAAGCGCTACATCCTGTGAGCCCATCTGTTGTCAAGACTATTGCTTTTAGTGGTATAGCCTGTGGTGAAGTGGCACACAGAATAAGTTCACATAATAAGGTCATGCTGTGTAATCAAGACAGCATTAAAAATCAGGTGAAACGGAAATATGCTGTAGGAAAAGTGGCTGGCTTCATAAAAGCTTGAAGTACCTGTACCACGTGCGTCACTATAATCATTTTGTGTCTTCCGCAGAAAGAAAACCTATGTATTTTGTTTTAGAACATTACTTACAGTATATTACAGTCTTGCCTAGGGATGCCCCCCGAAACCCAGTTCTAAAGGGGAACTGGTTCTTAATTAGTCAAATGTTACTAGGGCATCCCTAGTCCAAGCCCACCCCTCCTTCCTCTACCAGAGCCGGTCCCAGCCAAGCCAAAAGTCCCTAGAGGATGGATGACGGAGGACAATAACCCAAAAGAACCGATAAGAGTATCGATAAAGTACCGAACCGATAAGCAGTATCGATAAGAGTAGTATTATCTATAAAATCCTAACGATACCATCCCTAGTCTTGCGTCTGTGATAGAGTATGTAGAGAAACTAAATACTACTACTGACAAATAGTTTGGGGAACTGGCCCCAAGTTAATGCCCGTTACGTACCTGAGGTCCAGCATACTCTCTCCCAGCCTGTCCAGCAGGAACTTGATATCATCAGTGATGTCCTCGTCGTCATACTTCTGCTGGTCAAGGTTCTCCAGCTGCTTCAGCACCTTGCTCTGAATCATAGCCAAGGCATACTCCTGACGGGTCTCCTTCTCTTCAGACTTCTCCAGAACATTCTGTGATGGACCACAATAGTGTGAAGATTGTTTTTTTCCCTACACCATGCACTAAATATATAAATCTGGATTTTATGTATGAATGAATGAAATGTGAGGTGAGACTGGACTTGAAGATTGTGTTTGGAATTCAATATAATGTGTGCTGACTGCTGACGGTGGCTAGGCACTGTAGTTGTCAACTAGAAAACTGCATTCTATAGAGGATTATTCTAGTTCGTAACAAATATCAAATTAAGTAACAATTACAGAGGGGTCTCCATCTACATAAAATGTGTAATAATGTAGAAATAACCAATTGCCTTTATAAAAACAAAATCCAGCCTTCTGAAGACCTGGAAATTCTCAAAAAAAAATTTCCAGACAATGCGTCAGTACCCTGTCAGTCACTGAGTTCTTCTAGTTAGAAAGCACTTCAGCAGGGGGAGATGGATGGCGCCATGGCCTCTTAATTCAATTCTGTCAAAGCAAGGGCACGGGGGAATTCATTACCTGGCATAAATGAAAACACAAGAGCAAGACCAGGACCAGAGCTCTTAAGACTACATTAAATATTAAATAGACGCCCTGAGCAGTGACAGCAGGGAACTGAAAGGGCAGCATAACCATAAATTGTATTTGTGTATCTTATACCGGCTTGGTTATTTTACAGGCTGCCTCATTTGTTGTTAGAGTTTTCATTGCAGTTTTCTCTTGTTGTGATTAAAGATAAAAATAGTAGATAGTGGTAGACAGTGGCAAGAAGCCATTATTTGCAATCCTTCACGAGCATCTTTAGAATGCTGGATTGCTATAAGTATTGGCCAAAAGGTGGGAAAAGGGGACCAAGAACTGGTATGAAGATCCAGCAAGTCAGCTCAATATGTGCAAAATGTGGTGTCAAATGTGTCATTTTGGAGATAAACAAAGAGAGTAGGGGATTCATCAATATCTTTCTCCACATACCCGGAAGGCAGCCAGAATGATTCGAGTGACCTTTTCCTTGACAGACTCCTGGAGGATGTCGGACAGGGCTGGCACTATGTTGTAACGCCGAAACTGCTCACAGAGCTGGGGACTGAAGGCCAGGAGCCAAACACAGAAGATCATCTGGTACTGGAGCTGGAAGCCGCACTTGTTGCTAAGCACAGCCATGATGCTTGAAAATGAAAATGAAAAATCTAAGTACGGTACAGAGATGGGTACCTCAAAGAGGTATAATACTTATCCAATTGGAATCGAGAAGACCGGGCTAGCTGTGCAAGGCTGAACCCAGGCAAACATACCAGACCCGGTGAAAGCTGGTGGGGGTTGTAATAAATGGTTTCGCCCTGTCTTTTAACAGGAACAATACAAATTGACAGTCAAAATCAGGAATGTTGATTTTTCTAATAGTGTTTCTTTCTTTCTCCTTCCATGTCACATTCTGCTGTCACTGCTCCCCTCCCTTTGTGAACATGGCTGGAGTTTATGCTGCGTTCATGTGATGTGGGAATATACTGTATGGTTTGAAGCTGTAAAATGTTGTAGATTTTGATTGTTTATGATAATTATTTTCTGCTTTTTCACACTTAAAACTTAGTGAGTGATACATTTGAATTTATGTTTTATTACAAGCCAAACATTGAAATGCCAACCACAAACAAATAATGTGTAATTGTGTACTGCCATTGCATTTTATTCGATTAGTGTCATAGTCTGTTTAATTTACAGAAACACTGTCACTTCCACAGTGGTTCTATTTGGATGCTTAGCCATATCATATCGTTTCTTTTTTGGGTGGGGTACAATGGAAGATTTTCCTATTTCTAGCAGTGGGTCAAATGTTCCATTTACTGTGAGAATGTAAAATGTAGAGGTCATTGAGAACTTAATTTATGTTGTCGAGCTGTGAAAATGTGTTGTCATTATAGTGGGACTGCACAATAATAGTATCCATACTTTTCCAGACATGTTGTCCAGTCACAGAACTTTTCAGGACCTGGAAATTATTACATTAATTTGCCATGCTTTTCCAGGCTGTGCAAAACTGTATAGGAACTCTGTACATAAGGAGCCATTACTCACCAGTTCACACCATCAGCCTCCACCCAGGCGAACCTATACTCATTGACCCTCAGCATCAGCTGAAGGCACCCAGCTACGCACTGGACATACTGAGAGCTCTGCAATGGACAGAGGCAGAAGTTTATTTAAACAGGAACGGGTGACGTAGCAGTGTAATCAGGAAGCAAAATGTTAGAAGGTCAAGTACCATTAGAGCAGTTAATTCCCAAGGATGTAGTAGTTGACAAGCAGAGACAGCACATGTGAAAAGACCAGTCCAAAACTTGCATTACCTACCGAGGCATTGCACATGCAATCTACACAGTATAGACCAACCCAACACATGCTAGATCACACTCAACAGTACAATACAGATAAATTGAGGGGGGGTCCATCACACCTGAGCAGAATAATGTGGATAAAGTAGAGATTAGAGCGGAGGCAGCTGAGAGAAATTAGATCAAATTAATCTGTTAGAGAAGTTGCTGTATAAAAGCAGAGGTCCAGCGATAAGAACAGACAAGGAGGAAACAGCGAAGGACAGAAACATGGAGGGGAGATTAGCTGGTTGAAAATGCAGGAGGAATGTTGTTTTGTTCAGTTATTAGACACTCATGTCAGCAGATTTATGAGCACATTTCGCAGAATAATCTCACCACACGTTAATATGTACATTAAAATGGTAGGACGCTGCTGCTGCTGTTGTGCAAATGCAATTCCAATGTCCCCTTCTTCCCATTATTAAGGTAAAGTGGTTATCTTCATGCGCGTTTGGCATTAGGGAAAAGTGGCTTATAGCATGCATTTCCAACTTGTACAGTTGAACCCAACTAGTGGCAGCAAACACCATGCGGTCTAAATGGAGAGTTCCTGCTGGATGTCATGAATATGCGCTCTAGAAACCCAGGTCCCCAGCAAAGAATCTGGAACTACTAGTGAGAAAAGTGAAGTGCAAGAACGGGATGGGAGAGAAAAAGAGGGGAGAGAAACTATGTGAATGTCCAGTGACAGCCAACAGAAGCCAGGTTCCACAAACCTTGCTGTTTTTTGGAAGCATCGGGGCAATTTAAGATGCACTTCACTCATACTCACTTCACTTGGGGAAATAGTTCCTGCTCCTGTGCCTGTTTCTGGACCTAAACCATGTAGATTCTAATGGGAGATAAACATAAGAAACAGGTGCAAAATTGTTGGCAGATATTCCACTGCTTCCAGTTGAGTTACAATGGCTGTCAACTTTTCGGTACCTTACACATGACAAAACATTTTTGTTAATTTGTGTCATGCTTGTTTATGAACACATTTTGCAACAAGGATAAAGAACACGAAGAGCCAAGAGAGACTGACATGGTTTTTCCAATAACCGGTTATATCTGAATGTTAAGACAACCTCCAGATATTTTGGAGATAATTACTGGTGGACAGTGGAAAAGCTTAAAAGCGTGAGTGCAACCAGTGATCAATAATCCCGTTTTTTTTCAACCCACCCCTAGTGTATGCATCTGCCATGGCAGAGTGAGCACCTGCAGTGCAGCTCTTTTATCAAAACCATCTCACGGTCTGACAAGTCTGGTCTTACACAAGAACAGCAAGTGACCTGACCTTACTTTCTTCTTCTTCTTATCTTCTGGGTGACTACTTAGTTATTTTTCCAATGGCAGAATTTATTACCATTGCAGTCACGCTACGTTACTAAAATATAATGGTATGGAGAATCAAGAGTGGTTTAGAAAAATAATTACAGTACTCCTATGTCAAACTGGAGCATGGTTGGAGAGAGCATGACAATTTGAGACAAATTTGAGTTAAAAGGCCTTGATATAACTTTATAGAATGTCAAATGATGATAAATAAAAAGATTGTAACAAAATAAGTTAAACACTTTGAATAATCATGTCCATATGAAAGTAATAAAATGCACTTTTAAGTTAAATGCTTTTCATTCAAAACTTCTCCATTTTGTTATACTACATTACATCAGGGACTTGTGGTCTTATTACCACAAGAGGGAAAGAGCAGCATGTCTTTGATGTATAATTTAAGAGGGTTTCTTCATCATTAAGCCCTTCTGAACAACAATGTTGCGGATTAAATGATTACACAGATAAAACACTGTAAAATAGGACATTATTGAACAGGTCACATGGAAAACTAGGTGTCTGTGTGCTACCTGTTGTTCTGACTTTCTATATAGGCCTATAACCAAGTCACTGAAGCCCCTTCTGATGAAACATTGCACAGTAAACTAGATCAATTAAAAAGTGTTCTAATGCTAATGCTTTCTGACTAAGCCATCAGTTGCACACTGGCCTAATTAACACAGTTTACTAGAATGTAAAAACATATGGACTTTGCGATTCACAAGCTCTTTCACATACCACAAGATCATTTTTTTGCCACACAATTCTGCATTATGTACCTGTGAACTGAGTTGGGTCTTGATCCAGTTGAAGTAGTAGTTAAGGTCACTTCCCTCCATCAGTTCATGTCCCCAGGCAGCCAGCTTGGCGATGATCCTTGCAGCCTAATGGAGGATGGAGAAAGTGTATCACTGATTGACTGAAGGTGGTGGGAGAGGACATTTCAAATTCATGGTGTGGTGCATCCACAGTTGACGATCTATCAACAGTCTACCAACAGTGGCAAGTTACAATGAGCCAAATGAAACAGCCTTGAGAGACCACAGTAAATATATAATACTACCTGTGCAGCAATGAAAATAATGTATTATTATTTAGTACTCAATTAGAAATCTTGCTTTATGATGTGGAGCAATATTAAATCATCACAATTAGCAAGCAAAATAATTTAAACTCATTAGTGTCACTCAATATGTTTGATAGAATTATTATTCTTTTTTTAATCTTGAGAAAACCAGTTTGGGAAAGAGTATAAAGGTTAATATGAAAGCTAAAATATTTGCCCGTTTGCCTACAGACTTTTTAAATTTACATTTCCAGGACTGGCTATGATCAAGATCTTCTATGATGCATTCCAGCATTTTAAGTTTAAATTGAGGAGAGTGTAAGTAATAAAGAATAGATAATGAAAGTGACAACTGGAGGAACAAAGATAGCAAGTCCTTCAATTCAATATACTTTGTCCAGATACCCCACCAAAATACTGACAGAATTAAAAAAAACTGATCTGAAACCCCATCTACATGCAAATAAGCTAGAGTCCACAGCGACTACCACATAACCAGTTTGCTCTTGAAAAGTGTCCCTTGCTCTCCTGTCTGCCCTGGAATGAAGGAGGAAGCCAATTCTGCTCACCAAGAGGGTGGGCTTTCTCTGATATCCCCAGGCTCAATGGCATTAGCACACACCGCCCCTCCTAGAAAATCTCAGATGTGTCAAAATAAGGGGGCTGAAATATAAAATCCAGTGCTGTGTCACAGTCTTGGGGTCACTTTGTGCTGACCTGCCGGGAGCCATCTGGCTGGTATTCCTAATTAAGCAGCAGGTACCCTATCATAGTACGCATGTCGTTGGGTGGTCATCCTTGATTTGAAAAGATTGGCAGAGAGTAATCATCACACTAATTGCCTGTTTTCAAGGAAAGGGGAAGGTTAACTTGTGAGGAATTATTAATGCGTTGGGTTATGATTAGAAGCAGAGTCACACGTGGGGTTGTGAAAGATTTAACGGAATAAAATGTTTTTTTATTTAAATATGCTCTTTGATCAATTTAGCATTGTGCATCGAGAATCAGTAGCAGTTCTACCTCTCTATTCAGTGTGCTATAATTATTCAGAGATTATACTAAACTAGCTTGTATCGGCCAGTAAACATACACAATGTACGTAAGATTTATCTGTGTATTCCTTTAAGCTTCTCCGTCAAGGTCACAGCTCATCGTGCACTTCCAATTAATGTACACTAACCAGGATGAAATGTTGATCTTTTTTTATCTACAAACTGACTATCTCACTCATGCATGTCAGTAACATTTATCAATAGTAGTAATAAAAGATTATCATTATGCAGCATATTCAGTTAGGTACTGGGTTTTACATGCACCAGTTTGTCTAACGTTACGGGCAGAGCTTCAATTTTGATTGGCCTTGCCCTAGCATCTAAAAAATCTGACAATACCAATGTCTTATAACTTACCATGTGGACAGTGAAGAGGTCTTGACGATTCAGCATTGGAAGGAAATAGGACCAGGCGGTGTTCTTCGTCTTCTTGGCGTAGTCAAAGAAGATGTTCACCCTCTGATGGTTCTCCTAAGTGACAGTTAAATTAAAAAGCTGTCATGCATCATGAGACGACTTTCGAATGCACACAAGTCTTAAGCAGAACTGTTGTATAGTGAGGAATGGTTCTTGAGGACAGAATGAAATGACACCGGGAGCTTACAGTACATGCTTTCTGACCATGGTCCATTCTATTCTACTTTTAAAAAGTATATACAGTATGTACGTGCATATCCCATTTGTCCAAGGTCAGTGGATGTGTCTGTGTACCTGCAGAGTGTCATCAATCAGAGTCAGGATGTACTGGACTGTCTGCTCCTTGGAGATGTGAGCCATCAGATTCAGAAAGGTCTTCGCACACTGACAACAACAATAAATACAAACTGAGAAACACACAAAAAACATGCATCTCTTGGGAAATAAATTGTGTTTGCTCTTATTCTGCCCGATACCTTTGAAAACATTACAGAGTCTCACTCAGGACAACGAAGTGCAACATGGTATTCTAGGGTTATGTTTATGGGAATTCATTTGAGAATGACCAGTGGTGTTAAAGCCTAAGACTTATTTATGGAACTGTATCATATCCAGTGTGCTATTGTCTAAATCAGTTTCTTAAGATGGGAACCGGACCCCCTCCAATGGGTTCACGAGATGATGATTTTAATATTTCAGATTAAAACCCTTTTTCTTGTAAACAATTATTTTCAGCCTCTAGGCATCTTCCAAGTGTAATAGACAAAAAATGGGAAGTAAAACATCATTGTTTAGAGTCAAAGTTCCCTACATTTCATGTGTGTGCTTGTCACAGGGGGTCACAGGTAGTCATCACTTTGCTTTGGGGGATTATGAGTCAAAGACTAGGTTGAGAACTATTGGTCTATAGAAGAACTGCTAAAGCATGGGGCTGAGAACACAAGGTCAAAAGTCATTACTGAAATATAATGAAATGAAAATGACTAATTACCTGATGTCCTTCATTGGTCAGAATGGCCTGTTTCTCTTCAGAGTGAGCCACCTCAAACTTCTTGATAAACTCACAGTCCTCTGCTGAAATCATTTGACCCCTGGGAGACAATTCATGAAGACATAGCCATTTGGCAGACTGTTTTATCCAAAGTGCCTTACAGTACCATGGTACTGCCACTCGTTATGATGAACAAAATGTTAACTTTAATATACAGCAGTGGTTTCTATTGATTTATCCTGAGGCAATCGAAGCATTCCCTTTAGAGGTGGAGCGATGTGTATTGCAAGTACAACTACACGACAACACTCAAACAGAAAAAGTACTGTATGATGCTGATCCTGAACACTGGAAGATTGGGCTGAGCCTTTAACCTAGCATCCATCTTCTAATTACAGTGGCAGGTTGCACAATAGTGCCAATCATCCTGAAAATAACAAGTTCTCCTCAAGGCAAAAGGCACAGTCCATGGAGCTACAGTAACAAGACCATAAGAACATACATACAGTATATCCAACAGGCTTATACAAAGAGGCTCATCATCAGAAAATCGTGATTTGGGTTTAGTTTAGGAATGAGACAATTAATCAAGAATCATACCACGGAGAACTGACCATAAACATACAGCCAAAAAAGTATCAAGGAAGTATCACTCAAGACACTGACTCAAGGCAGGAACTGGAGCAGAACAACCCTAAGGCTAACACACTACACTCTGCCAATAATTGTAAAACACCATTTTAGAGAGCAATTTGACCGACTGTACTCCCGCCAACCTGCACTATGTTGCACATGGAGATTACACATCTCTGGAATATATCATTGGACTCTATCCTGCACAGGAGTCAATTTAGTGCTAGGACTAATGTTCAACACAAGTAGGCACTACCTTTTATAGCTTTGGTTTTGTATATTGTTCTATTTATATTTGTCCACTATCTGTAATTACTATTACCTGTGTTTTATTATCTTTCTGGTATTGTTCTGCCAATTGCTGTTGTGACATCTGAATTTCCCCTAGGGGATCACTAAAGTGCAATCTAATCTAATATATGGCTTGGCGTAAGGAAGGAGAGCAATTTGACCTACTGTACAGGGCAATATATGCGGCATGTAGAGCGTATGTCTTCTGACCCATTCCTATTAAAGAGGTGAACCTTTGCAATATCACCAGAAGCACCTGCAGTAGAAGATGAATATATTAACATGAACTACTGTAGTAATTTGTACTTACTGGAGATAGGACTGCCAGTTGACCTGATTGGCCCAAACCTCAGCTGCCTTCGCAGCAATGATGTTGGTGGGGACTGCAGCGTCCACAGACCCGCGGATGTCCATCTTGTAATATGGAAACTACAATATATGTCTTGATCAAATCTAAAATATGTCTTGATCAAACCACCTGGATGAAAACATCAGAATAAACATCAGCAGAGTGCCCACCAGGTGCCGTGCTGTAGGGTTTGGCCTAACTTAGTTTGTTTTGCGTGTTCATTGCAAGCTACTAATACTAGATTGGACACATTCGCTGATGATAACGCATTCAGACTAACCTGTAAAGCAAAATACCCAATGTGATCATCATATGTTCAATAATCAACTCAAGTTGTTATAGACTGACATCGTCGTACAGAACTGATATATCCGGACAAAATTCCAGCACGGACTGTATTTGGAGCTACACAAACAACTTAGCGTGAATCATATCCTTAATATTTCGCAGTAGGTAACCTAACGTTAGCTCTTCGAGAGACGTTCCATTCTAACGTCAGCTATCACACACAGTTGGAGCTGAATCCGCTAGCATCAAACCATGCTAGCTGAGGACCAATGTCACGACATGATGGGTCGTGTCGCAGGCTACGATAAAACAGCGCAGTGCATACCCTATGACGTGACATTGTACTAACGCGATATATATAACGTTACGTTACCCAACATGTCAAAATGTAACGTTAACGTTTAACGCTGCGAGCAGTTAGCTATCGGGCTAATGTTGACTATCGAAACGGAGACTGCTAAGCTGAGCTATACTAGCTAACGTTAGCCCTGTGCGCTAACATGGCAACTTCGCAGGCATTCTGTGAGCATGGCAGCACAATGGCATAACATTTAGGACGACACAAATTCGACAGATAATACACTTGCAACATTTTAGTTTATCCGACCACGAACAACGTAACGTTAGTAAAGAGACGGCTGAATCACTCACTCGGTGTCTGCGCTCACTCCGCCGACAGCTGACTACAACAACACACGTTACGCTCTATCATGTGATTCGGTCCAGTCACGTCACGTGCCACTCCGCTTCAGCGTGACCACAGCCGAAGTTAGGCTGAGATATTCTCCAGTTTCCTGATCTGGTCTGAAATTGCGTCGGTTCTGGACCACAAATACCCTATTGTTGTAAAAGAGAGAACAAAAACGTGCATAGAACCTCATATGTTTACGTCTACGTAAAACAACTGCTTGTATTCATCTTCTAATTCATTTTAGAAGGATAC
>OMOT01065324.1:21274-31784 GCA_900312575.1 Acanthochaenus luetkenii | reverse complement strand
CTCCATAAACATAACTAACGTTAGCTTTCACACTGACAAGTTACCTGGCGGCTCCACGTAAGCGACATCTTCTTCTTCTTCATAATGTTCTTCCTTTATGAGATTTCGTCGATATATTCTTCCATTTATATTTATAAGAGCTGGACGTAAAACGTCCATGGCGAGAGTCGCCCAAATGAATGGCTATTGGCTAACGTTAGGTGTAAGTAAGATCATTTAGTTGCTCACGCACTCGAGTTTCACATATCCACTTCCTCGCTTTGCGACACACAATGGCGTCTTGCCGTAACGTGTTTGTGGATCTATAAAAGAGGAGGAACGACCAGCGTGTGAATGATGATCCATTCAAACAATCCCAGTCTGCGTAACATCTGAGGAAGTAACGCTATTGCGTTGAACGTAAAATGTTGTCATAGTCGTAATTCGATGCACATCTAAACAAACAACAGCATCAAGTGCGTGGGTTAAAGTGAATGTGTTACAGTATCACCGGGACGTCGACGGTAGGTGACGTTGCTAGAACATAGATAACATTAACGTTACAGGGTTATTGCGTAACTTAACGTTAGATTGGTGTCAGTTAGCTAGCTGGCTTTCTTGCTAACCACTCAGTTGTAGTAGTTGTTAGCTTGCTATCGGGAGTTAGCGTTAGCCTTTGTAGGCTAGCTAAACTGCTTGCTTAGCGACTATAAAACAGTTTTCGCAACGTTAGTCACCCACACTTGACTCAACATGTGTAACAATATGTGGTAACGGCGTTCTTGTGCTTTTGTTTTTACTGTAGCTAACTCAATGGCAGCGTCTTCCTCGTCCTCCTCTGCGGGAGGTGTGAGTGGCAGCTCTGTGACTGGGTCTGGATTCAGCGCGTCAGAGCTCATCCCCCCCAGGAAAGTCCTTTATACGTATCCTAAAGGCGCAGGTGAAATGATGGAAGGTAAGATAAGTCATGTCTCTTCTCTTCTCTCCCTCTCTACAAGGCAAGAGACTGTGGAAAGCATATGTTGTTTGTACATTGTACAAGAAAGAACAGTTTTGCAACACACTGTCTGTTTTACTTAATAATTGTAGGAACAGCACTACGTGGAAAAACTCTCTCTCACAAAAAGTAGCCTCACAATCCCATCCTTCACCCCAAAACATCCACATGTGTCTAAATTCAACACAAGTAAGCGCTTTACCCTCGGTATCTTCAAATGTTTTGCTTGGCCCAGTGCCAGTTGCATGCTTAAGCCAGGTATTGGTCCGCCTTCTCGGCCCATTCAATACATAACTCATTACCACTCCACAAGAGGATTTGTTTATGGGAGCAGAAGGCCCATCTGGCTCTATGCCCCAGTTTTGTTTCCTGTCTAGCTCAAAGTGCATTATTTTAATGTGCGTAGTTTGGATTGGGCACAAAAGCACTGAGTGTTGCAAGGACAATGACCAAGACTAGAACATACTGCTGGGCAGGTCAACAGTGATGCTGTTCCTCTTTATTTGGTTGGTTTTGTGTATTTACACTATTTCAACACTCATGGCTCATTTACATCATGTTGAAAATTAGGGCTGATTGTCCAATTCAAATCGATCTTCATTTGAATGAGCCGATATCGATTCATACAATCCGGATATTGAGCTTTTAATACCGTATATGCCTTTTCCTGTGGATGCGCGAAGCTTTAACCCCGTTACCCCCATTCTACACCGGACACGTCATGTCAGCAGCACATGAGCAGCAGGCGTGAGTCCTGCGTTTGTGTCTACACTGGGTCAGTTTTAGTTGCGTTTCATCCGTTCATCCAACAGCATGAAATCAAGCACAAAGCAATCAAACAGACAGAAAAGTAATAATAATAAGAGAAAGAAGGTGACCATGGAGAGATGGGTTCATTCTCAGCTGTTGTCTGGACTACAGCCTTCAGACAAGCAAAGACGCCAACAGAGCGCACAGCTCTACTACAGCTGATGTCTAATAACTGAATGTAGCCTACACATGGGGAAAAAACTACATACTTCAAAACTTCATCTTTGGAATAAAAACTACACAACCAAATCAGTGTCTGTGTATTTATTTCTAAAAGACAACAATATATACTGGGGGAAACGGAGGCATGACCTTTACTTTATTATATGAAATATTACAGGCACATCGCCAAAAGCGCTTGAGTATCAAAATGTCAAAACGAACAGGGCAATTAAATGATGAACAGTAACGATCAAAAGGTATTTAAAAAAACATGACAGGATTCTATAGCCTACCTCTAAGTGTTATATAGTATAAAACGCTATAACCAGTACGAATAACGTTTGCTAAATGTCAAATATTGACACATATTTGACATTTAGCAAACGTTATTCGTAATAATGAGCTCTTTTACGCACATGCTCATCTCTCTCCTCTCCTCTTATTCCTCCGACCCACAGTCAACACACTTCAGATTTCTCTGAAGCAGTTCCTTGGCATTGTTTGACAAAAACTGACGAGCAGCTGTTGATATTCATGTTTGTATATTGGAAATACAGCAGCAAAATGCTGCACAATGGATGCTTTCAGCTTATCCACAGAAATAGGCTATCCCACCTTTCATGTCCAGGAGCTTTAATGTGGACGGAAGGGCAAAACGGAGATTCAGATTTCTCCGGATTAGTGTGGATTTACAATCTCCAAGAAGTGAGAAGCCATCATGAAGGGGCTTTAGTTTCATGGACTTTACAGTTTACAATGTCCAGAGGTTTTACAAGACTGTTTTTCAACATGTTCCAAAAAACCAAACTGATTTCTTGCACTCAAAGGCAATTCTTTTCTGATTGTTGGTTTACTTTTACTAATTAATATATGGTTGTTTGTCTCTTTTGGTCATCTCTTCTGATACACTGCTGTAGTGTGTTGGTCATGTTAAATAAAAAGTACATTAATGTAACTGCTTTGGGGTCAGTTCTTAATGTAAACATTAATATTTTAATAATGCACCAGGTTAGAGGGTTGCTTGTACAATTTACAGCATTAGTTCTCTGAGAACCTCTTTCATATCCAAGCAAAATTGGTATTGTAACTGAAATATCCCTAACCGAATAGATGCGGGAAATCAGTGGCGATACCCAGGAGCTAGGGCTGTTCGATATGATGATACATACCGTGCGGTGATAGAAAAATGTCTATCGTAGATATTTTCCTCTATCGCCATTGCTGCCAAGAAGCAGCAGAACCGCTTTACAGCTGTATTATACGCCATTCCCGACCCCGCTTTACGTTCTCTACACGTGGACTGAAATGACAAACGCACACGAAGCAGCGTGACACAGAACGAAACTCTGTTGCATTTTTTTGGGCCTGTCAAACATTTTGTACGGTGGATCATCGGCTCTTATCACGAGCGTGGCTCTGCATGTAATCTGGACCATTTAGCCTCCATCATCATTTTACAGTAACCATCTGCTGATGATGCGGCTAAATTGGGAAAGGAATGTCCACTAGAGATGGGCTGATCGAAACTGGTATCAATACTCACATACTACTCATTTGGTATTGATGCCCTTTGAAAAGTATCAATTTCAAAGTTATTTTTAATCCAAAATGCATCACTCAAGCATCATAGTTTCACTACGAGGTGGGAAATTCCAGAAGTGAGACAGCATCATCGAGGGGCTTTAGTTTCATTTACAGTTTACAATGTCCAGAGGTTTTACAAGATTGTTGAACAACTGATTTCTTGCACTCAAAGACAATTATTTTTAAATGTCTGATTGTTGGTCTACTTTTACTTATTAATGAATATATGGTTGTTTGTCTCTTTTGGTAATCTCTTCTGATACACTGTTGTAGTGTGTTGGTCATGTTAAATAAAAAGTACATTAATGTAACTGCTTTGGGGTCAATTCTTAAAGTAAACATTAATATTGTAATAATACACCAGGTTAGAGGGTTTCTTGTACAATTTACAGCATTAGTTCTCTGAGAACCTCTTTCATATCCAAGCAAAATTGGTATTGTAACTGAAATATCCCGAACCGAATCGATGTGGGAAATCAGTGGCGATACCCATCCCTATTGAAAATTGCATAGTGTTTCCATGTAGGTTGAAATGAGCCTCCTCTTGACATTTGAACGTTATAAGCCTGGTGAATACCGTGGCTTCTAATGTGTATTTTCATGAAATCTTCACCAGCATTTCCTTTTTCGAGAGTAACACATCTGTGTTTGTATCTTTTAGACGGCTCTGACCGATTTCTATGCGAGTCTGTATTCAGCTACCAAGTTGCATCGACATTGAAACAGGTGAAACATGGTAAGCCAATAGTTTTATATGTTTGTTTTGTCTGTTTCATGAAAATGTGTCCCCTAACTGGCTAACTGTTTCGTATTCTTCCAGATCAACAGGTGTCTCGAATGGAGAAACTTGCAAGTTTGGTTGAGGAGCTGGAAGCGGATGAGTGGCGGTACAAACCAATTGAACAGTTATTGGGATTTACACCATCATAAATGAAGGATTCTAGTTGCCTTTGGGCAATATGTCAGCCAAATTGACTTCTCAGCAAGGAGGGCAAAGGAAAGGAGAGGGTTTAATTCAATTCAAAAATGATATTCTTCATTGTTTTATTATATCTCCATAAGTGTGAACATTATATCTACAGATACTGAATGTGAGATGTGTTATTTTATCACTGATTTAATGTTGTATGAGCATGGCTTGCTTTTTTTTATATATTAAATTGTAAACTAAATGAAACCATGTACATGTCAACAAAATCTCCATATTAGATGATTAGATGATATGTATTAAATCCTTAAGTTTTGTGAAAGATTAGACTAGATTTCCTCCAGTGGAACTAGGCTAATAAATGTGTTCTGACAGACAGTGTTGTGCAGCCTCCTGTTAGCCTCAGTGCAAGGGCCGAGTATCGTGGGTGACTTAATACATCCTTTGCAGTGAGGCATTGTTTTTCCCACGTGGCTGCCCTGTCACTCGGACATCTTAAAAAGCTGCTGCCTGCTCAGTCTCTCCTCCCACTTTCTGAATGTCACTGAGCAGCACTCGGCAAAACAAAGAGCTTGTAAATAAAGTCATACTTGGACATTCCTAGGTCAGTTGCCGTCTATATGCTTGCTGCTGTTTAGGTTGCACTAACCCACTTGATTGGTTTAATTTCTGTAGGGATTTACACACAAAGCGAATGCTGTGTATCTTAACGTTACATAGCTGGTGTTGAAAATGTAATACTGTTACTTGAATGTGCTGAAGCTCAGAATCAGGTTTGAAACTACTCTTTTGGGTTGGTCTTTGTCCGTTTTCTGCTGTTTTGACGGTGAGGAAATGTGCTGCCCTTCATGTCTTAGTGGATTAACGTTTCCATGCAACGGAGGGGTGGTACATGTACAGAATGTACTGCTCTGGGCATGATTGTCAAAGGATGTTACAGGACACTTCTGCTCTTGCTGGATCCTACATTTTCCTGCTTTTAAAGAGTTCAAACGTTCTTTTCAAACCACAGCTTAAAAATCATTTTAAGAGTTCCCATTTGAAGTTGTTGAAAGCAGCACTTTCTATATGAGCTGCTGGAACCTTTTTGCTTAGCCCACAATATTTAAATGTGTTCCTTGTCAAACGTTCATGATAACAAGTCCGACAATCATAACATCCCACCTAGAACGCTCTGTGCCTACACGTGTTTGTTTCTTTCAGTTCCTCCTTAAAATACAGTCGAGTACAGTCCATCCCACGCCTCCTCACGTGTAGTTACACAGCATATATCTGGCTGTTTCCCAAACCTTTTTTTCCTTTGAGCAAGCGTGGAGTATATCACAGACAAAAACATATCAGCGGTTTCTGCTTTGCTCCCGTCATTGCCCATTGTTTTCTAGCAATTTAGCTGTGTTTGTCAGATATACTAGACGACCCACCACAACATGTTGAATTCACTGCATGTCTTTTCGTCTCATTCCCATTCAGTGTTTCGATGCCTTAAAGCGGTTTGAAGGCACCAGAACAGCATGTTTATGGCCCTTTTTGCTAATGTAAGATAATTTAACATGCACTAAATAGTGTTGCGTTAGGTGAATCTTTAAAATGGGTGATGCAATCCTTGTGTCACTGAATTGCTTTGCATAAGGTTGTAACTTGTACCCGGTAACAAGAATGACATTGTTTAGTCTATGAGTATAAAGCAACAGTTTATGATGTTATTTACTCGGTGTTGTATAAAGAAGGTGATGATCCGGTGTTCGCATTGCTATCACACACTGACTGATTGCTGAAAAAAAATCTGATGTAATGGTAGAGCAAAACAGATGACGTAATGTGCACTGCAGCCCAACTGAGCCTGCATGGGCCTTCGTGCTGTCAACACTGGATGCCCACACAGACGTGCACTTTTACTTTTGAGGAATATTACACAAAGAAATAGAGCATGAACCAGGCGAGTCCAGGCAAGTTCTTGTACATTTCCATAACACTGGGGTCTACCCCGACCCCCCTTTTCCTCCTTTCTGTCTTTCTTCTCCTCTGCTGGCCGGCATGTTACCAGGCAAGATGCGGCTCCGATGGCGTGCCTCCCGTTTGGATTGGCTGGCCGGGGCGCGGTGGGCGTGGTTGAGCGGAGCCCATATAAAAACATTGTTGCAGGAGAAGCTGCAGAGCTGGGCAGCTGCTGAGTGAAACGGGACGCGGAGGGAGAACACGTCCAGCGAGCAGACGGTTCTTTTCCACGGCCGAGCTAAACAACGTCGACGACGAATTCACACCTTTGGAAGAAGCCGTTAGTATTTGTTTTTTCACTATTACTAATTGTACAAGCTGAGACCTTTGAACGAGTCAACAGCTTCCACCTTTTCGTAACAAAGAGGTTCTTGCTGCGAAGTTGTCCTCTTCATACGCTACTTAACACCCTAACAGGCAATAAGTCGAATGCCTGCTTCTATCTATTTCTATGTTGTTGTACTGCCTACTGTGTTGCTATGGGTTTTTTAAATCACGAGTTTGAGTTGGGAGTCCTTATCTTTTGTTGTCTCTCCATAAACAGAACTGACCTCAAAAGCAGCTGATAAAGAGTTGGATACTGCAAGAGGACAACCATGCCAGCTCTCTCTGCACCCAGCGATACTGGCAGGTCACCCCTTTCCCCAGTGGACAGTGGTCCCAGGAGGCTGTCCTGGGGCAGACTGGTGCAGAGGTGGACCGAGTTCAGTGCAGGAGTCAACAGCAGCAGCATTGAGTCCAGGTCCAGCAGTGGCAGCAGGGTTGATCTCTCTGACTCAGGTAAACGGCTTAAACCCGTCTTAAACCCGTGGCTAGACGGGAATTGTATTTTGCACTTGATGCGCGAGGCCCGGTACTAATCTTTTGTTCCTCTTCCCCAGGGTCAGACCTCTCCAGTGACCTCGCGCCCTCTAACGAGGACCTGTTCTACGACCCGATGGAGGAGACCATTCTGAAAGAAGTAGTGGACCTCATTGCCCGAAGCCTGAGGGAAGCCAAAGAGTCTGACTGCGCCTTAAGATGTGCTAAACTTCTCATCCCCGAGAAGCTTCTGGAGCACGTCGGGCGCGAGCTCCTTCACCTGGCAGCGAGCGAGCCCTGTGGATTAAGGGGGGCTCTCCTTGACCTCTGTGTGGAGCAAGGGGTTGTCTGCGAGAGCATGGGACAGATATCTGTGGACCCCTACCTTGTCCCAACCTTCCAGCTGACGCTGGTGTTAAGGCTAGAGGCGAGCGGGCTATGGCCGAGGATCCAGGGACTTTTCAGCACCAAGTCTCCATCCGCTCCAGCAGTGCGACAAGCCATTAAACTTGGCACTGGCTTCCGAGTGATCAAGAAGAAACTGTACAGCTCTGAAGAATTGCTCATTGAGGAATGCTGAAACATGCGAAGGTGCTTGCATGAAGCGACTGGCCCTAGTGTTTTATTATCGACCTTTAAAAATGGCCCAATTAGGCTTGCATACGGGCCTTACTGTAATTACATGTATATGTTGCCTTCTTAACCATAAGGATGGATTTTGTAACGATGTATTCCTACCGCAAGGGAGCCGCAACTCATGGTACTTGGAGCAAACGGTGCAGAACCACTTCGGTGCTTCTCACTGACCCGACGTTTTGCAAACTACAAACCACTATCTGATAAATAGGCATTCGCAAGTATTAAAGTGCGTACCTCAGTTTCTATTGAAACCATACAATGGCAGCTAGCTATATGGTAACAGTCAATCTGAGACCATTGTTTTTGCTCTTTTTTTGTTTTTCCATGGTAATTCATTGAAGTGTACAGCAAGAGGACCATTAGGGTCCTTGGTGACTGCTTGGATTTAAGGGCAAAGGCCTACCAGTGCTTGCTTCATGTATGTGCAATCTATGGCTCGGCAGAAGTCAAATGTAACTTGATTCTTCGTCTTCAATGTAGACCTGTCCATGTCCTGCATTCAACTTTATTTATTTGATATTCAAATATTCACAACATTGCACTGTTTTTTGTACTTTCATGATTGCAGAATAAATTATTTTTTAACAACTGTTTTCTTTCATCATTTCATGAAACCTGCCCGATCCAAATCACCCGATATTATCTTTACAGTCACATTGGTACTGAGTTCAGGGTTCCTATGCAAATCTGGGAAAGTAAAAAAGGATAATTTCCAGGTCTTAAAACGTTTAAGAAAGTGTACTTGTCCTGATGAACGTGGCTTTATGTATAATGTGGAGCTGTAGGTCCATTGTCCATGTTAAGACCAGTTGTGAGTAACAACCTTCAGCTATAGAGTGATATAGACTAGATGACAGGCACATTACTCTGCCACCAGCATACATGACCCTGAACGAAGACAAGACACTTTCAAAATATGGTTGAAGAAAAAGTGTGGAATTTGCACCATCAACCAGGCAAGTCCAAAAACCTGAAAGCAGAGATTCACCATCTGCTTAAAGTAGCTAAATCATTTGCCGCTGCTGTTAACGCCGGATAAGCCCCCTTGCACAACCCTATGTGCAGGCTACGAGTCAGTCACACTGTGAACGTGCACAAAGCCATGTTTCCAGCGATGGTGTCCAGTCACAGTCAGCTGGCCAGCCAACTCTACGTGAGTAATGTGCTGACTGGGATTTTAGACTCAGAGCGATGACAGAGATCCAACATGTTTAACCATCCATGTTTATTTTTTCAGTAAGACCGTTAGTTTTCCTATAGTCATATAACCCATTTAGAAAATAAATAATACAAAGAATTCAACAATAAACAGCGTGCTATAAACATATAGTGTGACCCCCAAAAAATGGCTTTTTTTTCCAACCCATGAGAGGCGTTTCATCAGAGACGTTACACTCCAAAACCAGAACCTGCCGGACACGGACGCACTTTTGTGTGTAGGTACGTCTCTCGTTCCCATGGCATTTACTGTGGAGAGCCATCAAGCTATATGACTCTAGCCTTCCTACAGTTAATGAAATGACGCCACGTGTTAAAGTGTCCGACAAACCCCAGACTGGTATATTCAATAGAGGGTTCGCGTTATTCCTGCATAGTTTCAGAAGTTCCGAATGTGCATGTGAAGTCATATCAGGAAGCAGCTCTCAAGCTCGTCACCTTCACCGATTCGACTGCATAAAACTGAAGAGGAAACATTCACTGTGGCAACTAATCAACTCCTACATCTGCAGGACTATATCTTACCTCACTATTTTTAGGGTTTCATACCGCATTCTTGCTAAAACCATGCTGACAGTGCTCAACTTCACGGGCACATAAAAATTGGGGCGTCCAAACTCGTATCACCTCAGGAGGACAAGTTCTTTTGAGTGTTTTTCCATTTTGAAACATTGCGTTCAGGTTGACACCATGGCCAAGAGATGGCTTTAACCAACCGCCGTGGTCATCTTGAGTGTCCCCTCTCCTCAAGAGAGACGCTGGTTTGTTTGTACAGTTGCTTCTTGTCGCATGTTCGGTCTCCTGCTTGTTCAAGCTCATCTATTTACAGCCTTTTGTCCTGACGCTTGGAAACCTGGAGACGAGGCAAAAGGCATGCGTCAAAGCTGTGAATTGTAAACCACACGTGCAGGCAGTCACCACTGAATGTGCTCAGAGACGCAAAACAAGAGAAAAATGTGTTCGTTTTAAGAGCTTACGTCTCAATCGTGTAATGAAGCGGTGAGCTCGGACAGCTTGGCACAACTTGGCGTGCGAGCCTTCTGTGCCCTCTGGTACAGATCGCGGTCTCCAAAGTAGCGAGCTCTGTACAGCATGCCCTCTTCTGCAAGAGACAACAGAAACAATGAAAGACGAGCGTACTGAAACCTTTTTCAGCGCAGTAAATTAATTGACTAAAAGCAGAGGGTGAAAGAACGTTTTCTCAAAACACCGCAACAACCATTTGTTGCAGTCAAACGCTTCCTCGATCATCCCTCTCTCATACGTCTCCATCAGCCTCACAGCACTTGAACATAATAGGCTACAGCCATTTGGGGGAGGATTAGCTCATGTTTGAAGCATTCACCACAATATAATAATAATAATAATAATGTCATAGTTTAGTGATCCCCGTACGG
>OMOT01065324.1:1644-17339 GCA_900312575.1 Acanthochaenus luetkenii | reverse complement strand
CGTCGAGCGTCGTCCTCTTCTCCATCCAGCTGCGGCTAGCTATAACCAGTTCACCGGTCTAGCTATAGCCAGTTATAACCAGGGGCTAGCGCGGCCGTTACTGTGCATACTGTAACAGCTGTGTCTCCTCTTCTCCAGTCAATACACCGCCGACCCGCAGCCACGATGACGGAGACGGAGGCGGCGCCGAAGCACAGGTCCGGGAACGGCACTGTGCCCCCAGAGGCGACGGCAGCCACGATAGAAGACACGTTCGACCACTCGTACAAGGAGAAAGAAGGCCCCAAACCTCCCAGGAGAATCGTATGGAGAAATGTCATATTGATGGCTTTCTTACATGTAGGTGCTCTGTACGGCATAACCCTTATCCCTTCGGCATCTCCCCTGACCTTGGTTTGGTGTAAGTACATCTGATCGACCTGTTATTTCATCCCATGTAGGGCTGCAGGTACTTGCAGTGGCCTAACGTTAACAGTTTGAGTGAAATTCAACCCGAATCACAGCCGTAGTGTTACGTCACGCAGCCAACCAGCACACGTTATCGTCATCACATGCACTTGGTGTGTAGCAGTATGTGATCATAGTGTAAAAGTGACTACATGCAACAGGAAGCTGGGAAATATATAGTGCATGCTTGTCAGGAAAAGCAGTTTTACTCATGATATTAGTCTTAGTACAAGTGTCATGGTACTTTGTAGTATCACAGTACTACAGTGTTAGAATACAGTACCAACACTACAAGAATACAGAAAACTGTCATGGTACTATGTAGTAACACAGTACTACAGTGTTAGGATACAGTATTAACACTACAAGAATACAGAAAACTGTGTCATGGTACTATGTAGTATCACAGTACTACAGTGTTAGAATGCAGCACCAATACTACAAGAATACAGAAAACTGTGTCATGGTACTATGTAGTATCACAGTACTACAGTGTTAGAATGCAGCACCAATACTACAAGAATACAGAAACTGTGTCATGGTACTATGCAGTATCACAGTACTACAGTGTTAGAATACAGGACCAATACTATAAGAATACAGAAAACGGAAGTCTTTATAATGACATAAACTGCACATTACTTTCACTTCTACTACTTTGCACATTTTATTTCTTAGAATGTATTTGTTCATTGGGATGTGTATTTGTCATTAATGCAGCCAACACAAGCTGCAGTTCTGATTTTGATATTTCCAATCCTATCATGCTCGACAGTCTTTGACTGATAATGTCCTACTTTAAGAAAATATTTTATTCCAATACATATAAATCTGTTATGAATAATTGAAAGTCACCAATCAGTATCACGATTGCATTAGGATTCTCTTGTATTAGGATGAAACAAGTAGCCTAGCACAAAGTCAAATGATTTAAAGGTCCAATGCAATGAGAATGAGAATTGCGTTTCTCAATTCCATGGTATAATTTAACAAAGGACCTGTTCATGTAAAGTCACCCAAATTATCATAGCTGTCAGCATTGTGAACATTTGACTAACGCCCTTTGGAAAAACTCAACAGAAGCAAACAGATTTAGAAATCCAATCTACTTCCTGGTGTAAATGATGTCACCATCTACTTCCTGGGGTAAAGATGTCACCTACACCCAGGTTTTAATGAATGCTCTGATTGGTCGACAGTATGCATAGTTAATCAGGTGTCCCGTAGCCTGTTTGTAGTGTATTACAGTGCAGCTGATGTATGGAGTTTTTATGCACCCTCTGACAGACCACAGAAATTAGAAAATGAGTGGACATTATCAGTAACAATGAGTTATATTGTCACTGATTGTACAAGTGTGCAGAAAATAGATTATGCACACTACTGAGTTTGATTTCTGCAGTTGTTTTGGGAGCAATGGCCACATTCATGACACACTGCAGTATTAGTGCAGTGAAATATTTATGACAGGGTGTATGGATGTGGTCAAACTAATTTGTTGATGCATTCCTCTGTTCCCCCACAGTTCTGTTGTGCTTTTTGATAAGTGCTTTAGGAGTGACTGCGGGAGCTCATCGCCTGTGGAGTCACAGGTCCTACAAGGCCTCATTACCTCTAAGAATCTTTCTTGCCACCGCTAACTCCATGGCCTTTCAGGTATCTTACCAGATGACAGACCTCACACACCCACAGCCACATATATGCCTATATATATATATACACACACACACCCACACACACTCAGAGTTGGAGTCATGATAATGGCAGTTTTCATAATAGCGTAAGTACCATGTTGAGTTTACAGTGTATGCAATCTTTGTCTTTACTTCAACCCACAGAATGATATCTTTGAATGGGCTCGAGACCATAGGGTTCACCATAAATATTCAGAGACAGATGCTGACCCTCACAATGCCATTCGGGGCTTCTTCTTCTCCCATATTGGCTGGCTCTTGGTGCGCAAGCACCCTGACGTCATTGAAAAAGGACGCAAGCTGGAGCTCACTGACCTGAAGGCTGACAAAGTTGTAATGTTTCAAAAGAAGTAAGTAGTTTTAGTCAGTGATTGGTTTTATACTTCATCTAGTAGCTAAATATATATCTGGAACTATTTCATCTTCAAATGTTGTACTTCACTCCTCTAGTAGGTAGTGTCCAAGTATTTATTTATACAGTTTTACTATGGGTGGTGCATAGCATTATATTCAGTCTAAAGGGCAAATAAGGCTAAAATAAACTCCTCCACCGACTACATCTCACCCACCACCAAAGAAGCTTTGGGACTGTAGTGCAGGTTATCATTTGTCAGTGTGGTGTAACAAGTTAACAATTATAAGCAAGTCGTTCAATATTTAAGCTGCTGAGAGCTACACATTAAGGTTGACTCATGGCTGCTTTCCTTGAATTCTGTTTCGTGTAAAGGTTGACAAGAAAGTGAACGATCCCATGTCTGACAGGCAGAAGAGTGTATTTGATATTTAAGTTAAAGTAACGTGAGTTAAGGTAACAGGTGCATTTAAGATAAGATCAACTTTGTTGTCCTGAAGCATATTTGTCTGTCTGACAATTTATGCTGTGCGAGTTTTTAATAGAAAACACAATATAGAAAGATATGTAAAAACATGAGCAAGTGTCACCTGACCCCCATCATTTTCATGGCTACCAAGGTAAGGTAAGATAATTCTGCTATCTGTCCATTGTGTTTTCCTCTACAGGTATTACAAGCTGTCTGTGTTGCTCTTATGCTTCTTCATCCCCATGTGTGTGCCTTGGTACCTGTGGGGCGAGTCTCTGTGGGTGGCCTACTTCGTCCCAGCTCTGCTGAGGTACACCATGGTCCTGAACGCCACCTGGCTGGTCAACAGCGCAGCTCACATGTGGGGAAACAAGCCCTACGACCAGACCATCAACCCCAGGGAGAACAAGTTCGTCACATTCAGTGCCATAGGTATGAGAAAAACAAGAATGTGCTCCCATATAAAAGAAAGAAAAGAGAAAGCAACAATTGAAATAATAATTTCAAGTCACAAAGTACTGTCTTATAAGCAAAACAATAGATAATGCTTTACAGTATACCAATAAACATGAGGCATAAGGACCACTGCCTAAAACAATCACAGTTTTATGTATTACTCTCAAACACACTATTTTCTGTCAGTTTACTCTTGTTGACCCGACAAGCCACTTATTAATCGCTCACACACTACTTGTCAACTAAGAATATGGGACCACGTTAAATTTTTACCATCGATTGTTGACTGCTCTTTCCTGTGCCTTTCAGGTGAAGGATTTCACAATTACCACCACACGTTTCCCCATGACTATGCAACAAGTGAGTTCGGCTGCAAGTTTAACCTTACTACTTGTTTCATCGACTTCATGTGCTTCTTGGGCCTGGCAAAGGACCGTAAGAGAGTATCCCATGAAGCAGTCCGGGCCCGAATTCAGCGCACTGGGGACGGAAGCCAGAGAAATGGCTAAGGTTTTCAAAATGTGGTCAGCCTCAAGACAAACAAAAAGAAGAAACCAACAAGTAAATAGTGTCATTTTTTGGAGAACCACCTTTTCTTTTGTGTAGCTACAACGATGCCCTCACATTTCTTTGACGGCTATAGCTATATTTCTAGTATCCTGAAGATAAAAGTCAGCTTCATGAGGGTGTTGAGATCATTTCGCTTGTTTTTGTGGTTTGTAGCTGCAACAAAATAAATTATTCAAGATGGATAAAAGCTCCCAGTGTAGCCTTTGCTCCTATAGCTTAGACAGCCCAATTTGTTGCAGTGATATAAATTGTTGCATAGGCAATCAATCAACGTTGTCGATGTTCTACGATGGAATTTGCTTCATTTCAACGGTCAACTACATTTTCAGCTGTTTTGACACTTTGGTGTGAATAGTCTTGCAACGTGAGTCATGTAGCCAAACAATTTTCTAGAATTAGTACTCAATCATTACTCAAAAAAACACAAAAAAGGAATAACAATGTTTCATCTGATATGGTATGATGCTGATTTGGAGACTATTTGTTTGCCTTTGTTTGACATTGCAGTTTATTGTAAGTTTTTACAGTGATTTAAATGAACTTGAGCGCTTTAGGATCTGGCAAAACAAACTGATAACAGTATGAATCACTTTCGTCCTGTTGAAAGATGCTGGCTATTTATACGATGAAATGTGATTATGAAACAAGTTGAAAGAGTGAGGGAACCCAGACCTTAATGTTTCTCCATTACCTGACTATATACTGTACTATATACTAATACTGACAGCCAGTATACCAAAACTGTATTGAAAAATAGTTAAACAATATGTTTCCAAATTATGACGTGTAATCGCACAGACAATATGTTTCACCATTTCATGTATTTTATCGATTATCATCTACAGAGAATGATATCAAATCAATTCAAAAACAGTCAAAACCATTAGGATTAAAAACACTGACCACTGAATACTGTACATAACCACATGATGGTGCAATATGAACACACATTTAGTCTGAAATGATTGGATAGTGCTAAAGGGACACATCACAAAATTGAAACAGTCGTTCAGTATTCATAATCAATGTTAAATGTTACTTTAACCTTGTACCATGTGATGTTCAATTTACTTTTTTTTTTTTTTTTTTGAATACAGTATGTCATAGTACCAAGAATATGCCAACTGTTGACATTTGTATAACCATGCTTATGTGGCCCAGTATAGATGGCCCTCTGTAGCACATGGTAGTTCAATATTGCTTCTCCACTCGACGTATGATTGTGGAAGGTTTTTAAAAAATGTAGTAGTGTCAGTCGCTTTCTCCTTGTCCCTCTCTTGTTCTGAAACTTTCGCAGCTGGTAGACGAGACCACCGGAGCAAACAAAAGGGGTTCTCGGTTGATGTTGCAGCCAATCATGTAGCAGTTCTGGTGTTACAAATCAACATGCCGTGCATGGTATAGGTGTTGTGGTGAGCTATTTTATGGTGACTAATGGCAGAACTACTGCACTGCATCTATTTTTGTAATGTACTGTGACGTAGCCCATAGATTTTGGATCATCAGAACTGTTGCTGTGTTGTTTTGTGAGAAATTGTATGGTTTCCCTTTGATGTCCTATAAAGCTGAATGTCACTGAAATAATTTCAGGCGCACTGCTTTTCATCTTCAATTCCAGTTTGGGGCTGGAACACATATGTTTTATTTATTTATTTATTTCCTCCTTTGCTAAAGAAAATGTCTGAAGAAGACATTTTGTTGATTTATTTTCATGTAAATGTTTTGCATTCTCGAATTCGGCAGATAGTCTCCTAAAATATACTGAATTGGAGCACCTATTTATTTTTTCCCAAGAGTCAGGATACTACCTAATGCCTTATGACTTACATCCATTCCTGATCTTCTTCATATCCTGTCTCTCTTAAAGCAAATAGGTACAAGTACCACAAAGCAAATCAAAGGTCCAGCTCTACAGTCCTGTGCACCAGGTGGAACATTGTGTTTGTTCTTATATAAGGATAAATGGTAGCACTACTACAATATCAAGGTAATCAGATACAAACGTTACACCTGGTGCAAATGTTTAATCATGTGTTTGGCAGGGGAGATTAAACTTGCTAAAAAATTATTTTTAAAAAGTGCCCATATTGTTATTATTATTGTATTTTTTTTTCTATGATGGATGTGCCAACTAGTACATGGCATCTCAATATGAAACTTCAACTTCTTGCTGTTCAGAGCGCCAAAATCAATTGTTTGTTCATGATTAGGAGGATCAAAAGGTTGTCAATCTTCTGAATGATGTGTAAAATATTGAATATATTCTGAAATAAAACACAAGTATTTTCAATACACTTGGAATTAAATGAATAGTTGCTCTTTTGTTTCAGATGCACTGGCTATATGCACTCTCCTCTCTCTCTTTCCATGTATGTATGTAATAAAGGGAATGCTCTAAATATAAGTTGTATCAATGTACGGTAAATGTAACAATTGAAGACACAGGTAGAAGTCAACCTCAGCACCAGCTGGCTGAGAGGAATCTATATTCTCCTGGTAGTTGAAGGCTTGGTGGTGGTAGGAGAGGGGGTCGCTCATTTTGAGATGTTCATCAAATCTGATTGTTCTTTTTCTGATTGTTAATTAGAAGAGGCAATTGGCCCAGTAAAGGGAATTCTGCTCAACACAGTGTTTGGGGTTTTCCTTTGTGCTTTTAGAATAGATTGACAAAGTTCAGTATGTGGAGTTCGAACATTCCTGATTAGCTAAAGGACACCACTCACTGCCACATAGGGCGATTGCTTGAACTACTTATTTGAATACTTTCAGCCAGATTGGATTCTAATGATTATTTATTTATTTATTGTATTGCACCAAATCATCTGCAAACAGGACACATTTGATTGTGAGGCCAGAGGCCGTCCAGTCCTCAAGTGTTAATTTGTTAATGGGAGCGGCAGTAGCTCAGGAGGTAGAGTTCCCGCCCCGCAACTGCAAGGTCGGCGGTTTGAGTCCAGCTCCTCCCGGGAAAAAAATCTGTCGTAGTGTCCTTGAGCAAGACACCTAACCCCAAATTGCTCCCGTTGAGCAGGTTGGTACCTTGCATGGCTGCCTCCTCCAACGGTATGATATGTAAGTCGCTTTGGATAAAAGCGTCTGCTAAATGCTGTAATGTAATGTAATGGAACGTGGGTTTGGGTTCAGGCTGTTACTCTGCATCACCCCATGATGGGGGGAAGAAGTCTGTTCTTTCATGGCCAAGTTTGACCCGTCACATCACACCTCCACACTACTTTGAGGAGGAAACCTTTGTTGAGGAAATAAAGGTTCAGCTCAGTGTCCAAGAGTATAGCTTCTTTATTGCACACATGTATGGGTCAGCATACAAGTCAGAGCAAGTCTGACATGGTAGACCGGTGAGGGGTGGAAGCTTTTATACAGTTCACCCTGCTGAACTACCTATACAAAAAGACACATGCAAGACCGCTATTGATTGATGACCGTCAGAGTCGTCACGAGGGCAGACATATATCATTACGTTTGCCGATGACTCCATAATTGTCCGTCTGCTGCAGGACGGAGAGCTGTGGTCGATGACTTTGTTGAGTGGTGCGATAACAACTTCCTCCACTTGAACGTGTCCAAAACAAAGGACTCAGTCGTTGGTTTCAGACCCCCCCGGAAGTAAGCATTTGGCACATGACCCTTTTCTCCTATTTTAGGAATTAGAACCTTGACAACACACATTTTGCAAATAGCCATGTAGATCTTCGATGTGACGTTCAGTGAGACCACAATGCACCAGTTGCTGTCTCCCAACGCCTGTTCTTATAGTCTGTTGGGCTTTTCTCCTTTCGCTGTTTGCACTGGGTGAGAGGAGCGGGATCAACTTTGTGCGCGGCCAATCGGTGTACAGCCCTTGCTTATCCGTTCTGATAACCCCCCACTGTTTGGGATTGTTTCGGAGGGAGGTGTGCCTTCTTTGAGACTATTTCTCTCAGTGCTCATTTCCGAAGTTGGCGTAAATCAACACCGTTAGGATTGTATGTTGTACATATTGAGTCCCACTAAACAGGGTTCCTCATCGTCAGAGGATAAATCAGTGTGACTGATCTTGGCAGCCTCTTTCATTTCTTTGACAGGATATAGTCGTGATTTTTGTTGTTGTTGTCCAATTTAGTTTGTTTGCCTCCGGAAGTCTTTAATTTCTCTTTATGTGAATGAGCGTGTGTTGTTAGTTGCTATTTGTCAGTAGATCACTTTGATTGGTCAACCGATTGTTGACAGTCATAATAATTTGGGTGACTTCACATCAACAGGTCCTTTGTTCAATTATACCATGAAATGGAGAAATGCAATTGTCACTGAGTTGAACCTTTCAAGTGTGGCGTCTTCCCCGGGTTACTGACACGTGGCCCCTATATATGTGTTTGGGTCGCCATCTTTTATTATAGGAGTTATTAGTCCTTGGTTCCAGGTGTCAGGGAAACACATGGCACACTCAGAAGTGTGTTAGGTAGTTTAAGCAGGACGGTGTGGAATGTAGGACCAGTGTGTTAGGTCCGTTCATCTGGTATCCAGGGTACTTTAGCTTGCAGGGTCTGGATTTGGTCTAATTATTGAGTTCTGAAATACTTTGGGAAGTTATGGGAAGTCATTTGTTTGCCATTTGGTGGAGGAAGGACAACTGTCTCACCCAGCTCAGATGCGTCCGGGTTACCTGCGGTCAGCCGAGGCGTCTACTGTCCCATATGTGGGAAAGCGCGCGTCGGCATGACTCGGCCACTCCTCTCGCATGATGTGCGGTAAAGTTACATCACCTCACCAGACACGACCGAGCCGGGTTACTGCAGGTCAACCCCCCCCCCCCGAAACTCACGGCGTGTGTCCGCGGCCAGCCAATCAGCAGCAGGTCCGTGACTTCTGATTCTCCTGGACCAATCCTAAAGGTGAATCAGCGGGGTGCGAACGGACGACCTGATAGTATAATTGTCCGTTTCAGACAAATGCGGCCTTCATTAATGTCGGAAATAACGGTACTACGACAGCGGGAAATGAGCGACCCAACGAAGTGGGTCCAAGTCATTATGTAGGACTTTCTTACGTCTTTTGAAGCAGCATGAAGAAACTCCAGGCTAAATAGTATTTGTTGTCAGCACCAAAAGGACACTCTATAGGCCCCAAAAGGCATTACACGTAAAAGTGAAGCAAAGAGTGAAAATATTAATATAGAAAAATGGTCAGTATTTGCATTGGATGCCAAATAACACCAGCTTATTATGGAATACATTTATTTTGTTATCTGTTGGCTGCCATGCTCTCTGTTCAAAGCACATCTCGGCAGTTTGGGTATTATAGAAAACTGATGGAAAAGGTGATTGTGTTTGGCAGTCTGCGTGTATAATTTGCATTGTTGCATGTTTCTATTTCACGGTCTAATTTTGCTGCAGGATCCATTTTGTCATTATTTCCGACCAGAAGCACACGAATGCATAACAAGTCGTTTTTACAACTTCCTGAGATCAGAAGGAAATACGAGGAGCACTTGAAGGCGGCATCATTCGTTAGTTCAGTAGAAATCTGTAGCTGTGATTTATGGCACAATTGCGCCACCTACTGTGCATACATGGAAACTGTAAAACACTGAAAGATAATGGGGTAAGAAAGATACCATGACAGTATTGGTCTGCTTTAAACGACAGAATATGCGAAATACATAAAGACAGTGAACTTGCTTGCTGCTATGTATACTGAATTTACTCTCTGTAATTCTAACATCTGATATGAAGTTAATTTATATCAAGATTGAAGAATTTCAAAGCTAAATTTTATTAGAAAAAGGTACAGAAAATGAATGATGTAAGCAACATGGATTGTATGAATATCTGTGCAAGCAAAATGAGCAGAGGCACTCCAATGCCTTCTGCTGCCATGTGATATATACTTAAACCCAGAATCCCCAGCGTATGTCCAGCCACTAACTACTCACAGACACAATTCATTTTCCATCTCTCAATACATTTGTTTTAAGTTGACATCGTACGTTCTAAACCACAAGTGTGATCAAAAAGGATTGACAAGTAATTTGGAGTTAAAAAAAAGATGGGATGTAGCCTGGCTAGAGAAATCACTAAAATCACGTGACCAATGGGAGTGGCTGATTAAATATGGGTGCGGCGGTGCAGGGGTAGTGTAAAACCTTTTTGCAATTCAACAGAAACTAGTGTTGTTGTTCATGAGCTGCCATGTGAACTCAGCAGTCGGAGTCAATGTTGGAAGCCTGCACAATAAAAGGGGTATGAGTGTAACACAGGAAGTGTTCAGTCACACAAGCCACCAGGCAACAGCACTGTGCTCATAGGCTTAACTGCACACACTCAAAAATAAGTCCAGCAACTCAACAAAGATCAGTGAATTACATTCTATTGCAGTGCTTTGGCCCAAAACCCCTGATGGCACATTTCATTGGACACAAACTGTTAAGCGGAGAGACCAGCTCGGAACAACCTTACACACAGTATGTTTACAATGTTCCTCCTTGAGCTCAATCTCCTGAAACTGTTGCATGACAACATGGCTCATTCTCAGTAAAGAGACGAGAGAATCACAGTTCTCCTGCACAAAGTACACTGACAGATGGATGAAATGCACCCCACATTTTATTCTCACGACTTTCGACCTTACCTCGGCTGTAGTAGTAGTTGTTTGTCACAGACGTTTTAAGACGCTTGTTTCTGTAACAGCAGTACTGCATTTAATTAAATCTAAAAATGTCAACAGCCAAATAAGAGAGGAAAATCATATGCAACTGTGCATACGATGTGCTGTCGACTAAGTGCACCCACTTCCACAATCACGGCCTTGATTCCAACATCGCAGCATTAATGTTTGTATTTCACATCAACATTTCTCACTCAGAATTACACAGAATCACAACTTTCAGAAACAGGACATTCATCTTATCCTAAATTACCACAGCAACAATGATGATTCTCTTCTGGGAAATTCCACCTCGTCAAGTCAGCAGAGTCCTGTGCATGTGAATACCATAATCTGCAATATTATTGGTAATCATTCGTATTATCAAAGCACATGGCATTAGATCAAAAAGAAATAAATACATATATAACAATATGACCCATAACACTGAAGTCTGGTGTGCGTTTGCCCCGGGGGTCAGACGGCCAGCTTGTTGCCGATGGTCATGACCACTTTGAGGACGGGCATGAAGGCGGAGATCTCGCTGAAGTTGCTGCTGCTGACCACCTGGGTGTGGACCTCCAGACCCCGCTGGTAGTTCTGGCTCGCCACACAGCGGCTGATCTCATGGAGCCCGCCCAGGATGTGGGGAGAAAGCTACCAGTTGGGCAGAGAGATGATATGAAACATTACCGTGAGGAACTTGTGATGCTTTATACCAAAATGACTAACGTCAGTGAGTCCAGCTTTCTGTGGATGGAGCTCTGCTCACTGCTGTTTAGGAGCCAGTTTTATATTTAGCTCCTGCCAGTGTCCCGACACCAGAATTTCATTTTGGCAAATAGGGTGAAGCTACAGGGTCTCAGTCAGGGGGGGATGTGACACTCTTCTCTATTACAGGGTGTATTTTTACCTTAAAAAAAATATCTTGCCTAGTGCAGCTGTAACTACAGAACGTTGCTCATTGTGTTTGTTAAATTAAAATGGGCTAATGAGAACAATCCTTTTCGAAAATAAAGAAATAAAATAAATACAAAATAAAGTGCATAAACTGGACTCTTATTTTGGCAGCATGTTGATAACCTGCTTTGCACGTAACAATTCCTTACCGACTGATCTCTCAGCTTGTCATATAAGTATCCCAGGCGTTTGGCTGCATCGTCAAGTTTCCTTTTGGTTTGCTGCGAAGGAGATATTTTTCATCAGTTCATATGCAACAAAACACCAACTTTTTTCCCTTCAATCAGTACAGGCTTTATTGCCAACGCTGTGCAAGCTGGACGATGCCACATGATTAACGCTCTGACACTTACTGGGTCTGCTGCTGCTAGCTGGCAGCGCTGCACCAGGCTGTCAAAGGTGGATTTGAGGACCATGTGTTCAGCGGGGATCTCTCTCTGCTCCACCCTCTCTGCTGGCAGCTGCTGAAGGAGCTGAAGACAAAAGTACAGAAATACCTGATGTTCAGAAGTCTCCCCCCCCCACCATGTACTTTCAAAAACAGTGAGCTGAAAATTGTTCAGTTGACTGTTGAGCATTCACCAACAGTCTGACACCGACCTGCATGCTGGGCTCCTGAGGGGCCCCAGGGGGGACTTGGGTGCGGTCGTGGGGCTGAGGGGCCTCTACTGGGAATCCCATCACAGGTGCAGTGATGGGGGCAGGTGGAGTGTAGTTATCAGGGATCTGCGTACAGACAACAGTACAACACATTCACTCAGTGAGAGGAGGGTTACAAACATCGAGGGCATTGAACCTCGTGAGACAAAGAGCTGTGTTCAGGCGACACTGACCTCGTCATTACCATGTTAGTGGAGTGGTTTTCCCTGCCTGTTGTCGTTTCAGAAATATCAAATGCACAATTACATTTGTCTAATCATGCTACACTAAATGTAATACTATTGTAAGAATAATTTAGAATTAGTATATTACTAAGAATTAATTATAGGTTAGGTTACTGAACTGAGCTGTTGAGGGGCTGAATTATTTAAAGTTAGCTATTTTGGCCCTTAGACCCTATTTGCGGACTTTCTACCAAGCAACTGACACGTAGAGACTAGGGCTGTGCGATATGGACAAAATGTTCTATCACGATATGGGTAATTTCATATCACGATAACGATATATATAACGATATAGTATGTTTTCTGTAAATTTGATGAAGAATTTGTCAATTTGTACAAAATAACCACACGCCTCTAGGGCTGGGTATCCGACTTCCCAAACTTATTTCATTCAATATCTATTCAGTTAGGGATATTTCAGTTACAATAGCAATTTTGCTTGGATATGAAAGAGATTCTCAGAGAACTAAATTGTACTGTCTAACCTGGTGCATAAAATATTTATGTTTACATTAAGAATTGACCCCAAAGCAGTTTTTATTTAACATGACCAACACACCATAGCAGTGTATCAGAAGAGAAACGTCCAAAAGAGACAAACAACCATATATTAATTAATAAGTAAAATTAAACCAATGATCAGATCTGAATTGCCTTTGATTGCAATAAATCAGTTAGTTTTTTTGGAACAGTCTTGTAAAACCTCTGGACATTGTAAACTGTAAAAACCATGAAACTAAAGCCCCTTCATGACTGTCTCACTTCTTGGAGATTGCAAGGCTGCCTTCATGACACCTGGGAACTGGGGAGTTTCCACCTCGTAGTGAAACTATGACACAACCACATTTTGGATTAAAAATAACTTTGAAATTGATACTTTTCAAAGGGCATAGATATGAAATTAGTAGTATGTGAGTATTGAAGTATCGTTACCAGTTTTGCCTAGTGGATAGTCCATACAGAGCCATGCTCGAGATAAGAGCTGATGATCCATTGCATAAAACGTTTTTCTGGTTGTAAAACAATGGAATAATTAGTGTGACTGAAAACTGTTGTTTAACACAAAACAAAATGCAACAAAGTTTAGTTCTTTGTCACGCTGCTCAGTGTGCATTATTCCAGTCTGTGTGAGAATGTAAAGCGGGGTCGGAAATGACGTAGAATACGTCCGTAAAGCAGTTCTGCTGCTTTTTTGCGGCAATGGCGATAGAGGAAAATATCTACGATAGACATTTTTCTATCACCGCACGATATATATCGTCATATCGGACAGCCCTAGTAGAGACCATACTTTCACCGATTGGTTCAGTATTGAGTTTGCTAGTTTTCCTGCAGGCTCTCACTGGGCTACAATTGGGCAATCGTAAATGCTTTGGAAAAACTACGATAAATGTGCTTTTCCGAGACAGAAGGCTCCGTGTGTATTCACAGTTTGCTCTGTGTTCAAGACTTAAAACAAAGTAATCACAGGGAGAGGATGACTAATAACATCCATTTATTGCAAACAAATAAGCTTTGCAATCTGTGCCACAAAAATAAAGAATCCAGGGCGCCCATAGTCTGTCTGGGTCTGTGCACATTTCAAATGATTTAGTGATATGTTGCAAAATGTATTGAACATAGACGTGGTACTTTGAAAAGTTTGGGCCCCTGCATGTCCTGCATGCCTGGTCAGTAATCAGGCCTTGCATATAAGTAGTTGTTAGACGTGCTTATGTTGCCTTTTTTTTTTACACTTAAGCCCTTTTCTGGGTCAGGAGAACCTTTGCAAAAGAAGAGACAAATCTGCAAGTGTGAGGTATGGAGGGATTTGTAATAGTAATAGATGCAGGACTACCTTCTTCTTCCTGGGTCCACTTCGTACTGCTGGTGGGTCATTCCAGCCATCTTGAATCAGAACAGAGTCAGAATTAGAAACAAACTCAGCCATTGGGCCTTTGCCAACAGCCACTTTTATCTATAGTCAAACTCAAGCAGCCAAAGATCAGTCTTTATGAGGTTAGTCTACATGGCAAAAGCAATTAAAAAGGTGAAAAAGTGATGTATTTGCCATAGATTCCAGCAGTTCAATGAACACAAAACAGCAAATGTGGCAATGTTTATTCAACAGCAGTTGTAGGTTAACGGTATACCACTGTTGAATCATAATTAGTATTTCATACATAATAGACCTATTTGCATCTAAAATATAATAAATGTATTATTTGCAACTACTGCAAAATTGAGTATTCATTTAAAATGTTGAAGCTATAAGATCCAAAATAAAACCCATTTTGATTCAAGTCTGGATGTATACATTTTTTCCCCACATGTTATTAGAGCCTACATGCAAACATGTCAGCTCTTAAGTCACTACATTTCCCTCAAGCATGTGGCTGCACAAGCAAACACTACCACATGTCCTTTCAGTGCACTCTTATGCTATATTCAACCCTGACCCTGTCACCTTTATTGTGAGAATGGACACTCAGCCAAGGAACGTAATCTGAAAGTCAAATGAGGGGGACAGCTGAATAGGAGCAAATAACCATAAGCAACATACTCCAGCTAAAATCCATAATGCTGTGTAGATCTGGAAATTACAGAGTTTCACCAGGAACATCTTACTGACAATTCTTTGTTAAGCACAACTGAAATCGCAAATGGAATGAACATGATCGTGATGGTGATTTGCTTTGCACCAAAAAGTGACTAAAATGTGATGTACCTGTAGGAGGAGCGGTAGACTTCACAGCAGGAGCTCCAGGGCCTCCCTGGGGATACCCTGGCCCGAGAGGGTCATATGGGCCAGTTGCCATGGGGGTTGCAGGTCCCTGGTTGTGAGAGCCCCCTGGGTACATGGAGACTGGGGCGCCAGGCTGTGAGCTGGCAAGCATGGGACCAGAAGGTAAAGAGGTGAAGGTCATGAAGCCCAACGGTGGCACCCCAGCACTAGTCATGGTGGGTCCTGATAAGCTAGCAGCTGGCATAGAAGGACCTAGAGGAGGGAAGGCTGACGGTCTGCCCGTGACCACAGGCTGTGGCTGGTATGGCTGATGAGGAGGGAAGCCTGAGAAAGGACACAAGTAAGTGCTATTACATCAAACCAACCTGAAATTACTCCTAGTAAGTAGTATGTAAATAGACGATGTCAAACCTGAAGCAGGAGCAGGATGTTGGGGGTAGGAAGGGCGTATGGCGGGGCGAGGCGTGCTGGGCGGCAGTACGTGAGAGGAGGGTGACAG
>OMOT01065288.1:4777-19457 GCA_900312575.1 Acanthochaenus luetkenii | reverse complement strand
ATGACCATAATACCACTATACCACCATTATCTTTATGACAGGTTTGCATTCAGAAAGGCAAGCTGCCTCACTTTTAAGGGGCTGATCCTGTTTCTTCTCTCTGTAATAGTTTGTCCTGTTTTGGAGAAGATCCTCTCAGGGCACTTCAGTGCAGTTTATTCAGTCTATTCAAGACCACGTACATCAAACCAAGCAGCAACACATTCAGACCCTCGCACTCACGCTGCCTACACACAAGGTGTCAAACTAATATCTCACCATTCTTGCTAGATTTGGCTCTAAATCGTTATTATCGAACAAGTCAGACGTCGTAGGATCTATTGTCTTGTGTTCATTTAGAAAAAGAGCCGGCTCTTCAGGTATGCGAGTCGGCTCCAACGTTCACCTCAAAGAGCCGACTCGTTCGCGAACGAGACATCACTAATCTCTGTCTCCAGGAGGATATTATTCATGTGTGAAGCTAGAGGCATAGCAAGCTAACACAATGCCCACAATTACTCTACCACCGAAGGAGAATGCTAAATGCCTGAGTTAACGCTAGCTTACTAGCTAATGCTAGTTTGTTAGGTACCTGTCAGTTCTAGCAGTCACACCGGGTAGCTTACAATTTGTTAGCAAATTTAAAAGATTACGTTATTTCCAACGTAATTTTGTTATCTTGTCTTTAGTAGTTGCAGCGAGGTATTTAAGCTAACAATCAAAATAGGTCAGCAAGCAAATGTGGTGTCCTATACTTTGGTCTTGCAACACAACCAAAGTATATAAATGAAAAAGCTGCTTGACACATGACGAACACGCGCCTTTTGTGGCTAGTTGCGTTAGCTAACTTTGGTAGCGTTTAAACGCATTCGGTTGTACTGAAAAAGCTTAACGTTAGCTACATTTTGTTTAGTATGCTCGCTAGTAAACGGTATCGTTATGACGTCCATTTAATCTGCACTAGCTGCTAGGCCCGGTACCTGCTTTTTTGTTGTATGGAGAATCCGTCACGCCAAATCCCATGCTATAAATGTGGAAGTTTAACCTTACGCAAAGGAACACAATTGGAAGAACGTGACATAAGACCTTTACCAAATCAGTAGGAGACAAGTTTAAGTTCAGCATACATCTAACACATGAAGTAACTATAATGTGAATAAAGCTTAAAGTTTTAGAATTGGTCTGTGTTATGCCAACGCTGTTCTTCCACCAAAATACACTGCGATGGGCGGAAGCGGTCCAATTCTTGTCTTTATTTCATTTAAATAAAGTGCTGCTTGGTGGATCACTTGTATGCCAATGTACCAGTTACTCCTAGTAATTCGGAAAAGGTCTCAGGTCATATTATACGGGGGAAGTTACATTTGCTAATAAGCAAGGCGATTTTAAACTACCTAGTTTTTGAATGAAGTAATGTTATAACATGATGTTCTTTCCACACGACCGCTAGCCTAACAGCTAGGTAGCCGGTAGCATGGCGGCAGCCATTTACAGCGAATCACTTGGCAAGCGATTAGTCAGCTTGAGGATTAAGAAAGTCGTAGTTTGTCGACTTGGTGTCGGAGAAGTTGGAATGTTTAACTGGCCCATTTCAACATTGATATTTGTAGTTGTGCGGAGTGTGAGTGGAGATATTGTTAGCCACGCCCACATGGATACAAACTGTCAGATTCCAGCAGGAAGCTGTTGTGTCCAGAATAAATATAACTTATACACTACTAGCGTGTTTTGAATAAAAGGCCAGATATGATACATAATTTCAAACTTTATTAGCAAAACTAGCACAGGCTGGTACAGTACTTGAAACACGTTAACTTATTATATCTTGTAGTTGACTTGCGCTATCATTTGTTGGCATGCAGGCAGCATCCAAGTACTTTTATTTAAAGAAAGATGTTAAATGCATGTATGTATGATAGTACTCTCTCTTTTAATTTGGCTATATCAATTTCTATCAAAACTGGTACACAAATCCCCCCATTCCCTATTTGTCATGTCCGTGCCAGTGAGGGATTGGAGCGCATTAGTATTGTACTAGGAGTTGGCAGGATTTCCTCTGGGGGTCTTGAGCTTCACTGACAGTGACTACTGATCCAGGTGGCAGGTTGTCTGATTACATCTTGTCAACAAATCTCTGTCACCAAGGCTGTAATCCCTTCAGAAGTGTTTTATCTCTGTTTTCTTCCATTTATCGCAGTACTAAAATGTTCTTGCACTGACTAGCCCATCAAGCAGATGTTTGGTGTGTGATGCTTTGCTGATAGGTGTCAGGAAAGACCTGCTATGCTGTTGTTTGAGCTCAGTCACTAGACCGAAGTGTTTGCATTCAATCCATTTACAATAATTTTCTTTACCTGTTTTTTTGTTTGTTTAAAAAATAAAAATAAAAAACTTTTGTTGCAGAGATGTTACGAACACAAGCAATATAGAAATGGACTGAAGTTCTGCAAACAGATCCTCGTCAACCCAAAGTTTGCTGAGCATGGAGGTAAGTGCAACTTTTAGCCACTAACTAGGATTGTTAGCCCTCTGGTCATTCAGCTAGTCAGTAACAGAACTAGTTGACTTGACCTCTGCCCCCTCAGGCTACAGTGATACTAGAACAATGGTACCTACTGTCTTTCCTGGGTGAATTCCTAAGTTGCACAAGATGTGTGAACTGGACAATCACATGGTTCTATCTTTGGAAATAATTATAATATTAATTCACGTTTATTAGATTAGATTAGATTAGATGTACTTTATTGATCCCCTAGGGGAAAGGTTATCCCCTTATTAATAAAAGAGTTGCAAAATCCTCAGAACTAATTTGCTTCTACCATTAATGGTGTGCACTTCAGGCACATTGGAATGATAATCCCTATTGAACCACTGGAAAATCATGGTGGAACATAGCCTACTTCAAAAAGTGAAATAATCACACAGGGATCACAAACAAGCTGTGTCGGCAAATAATGCAAATGTTGTATCTGTATGCCTGGTAGGGCTGCTCGATATGGACAAAATCTTCTGTTACGATATGGGTAATTTCATATCCCGATGACGATATATATCACGATATAGTATGTTTTCTGTACATGTATTATTTATGTTGCTATTATTATGATTATGATTATTATATTTAACATTGAAATACCGTTTTATATTGTGTTAGACACTCACCAAAGGCTAGTTGAAGACGATAGTCAAAACACTACAGCCGTGTCCAGTCATTCAATACCAGTGCACTGACGTTAGTCGCATTATCCTGGTTACACAGACCAGGTGAATCCCCATGACTGGAGCGCTTCCCATAGACCGTTGGCTATCATTGGTCCTCTGGGAAACAGGACGTCTGTAAACATTGACTAGTGTCCAGACTTGTTTGATTAAGTGTATTGTTAAGCTCATGTACAGCTGTGTCGTTCGGCTCGTCCACACACATTGTTGCAGCATAATATGATACACTGCGAAGCTCCTCTTCTACTTTGGCTCGGTAATCTCCATATACGCATGGTAACCAGTTCTCTGAAGCCCTTCCTCGCAACGGTGAATATCGTCAGGGACCGCGTCTTTGAGTCGTAATGACACTCGTGATTTATTGATGTCTTCGTGACGTTTTATCATACGGAGTGCGTTAATAAATATTATTTTAGATGAAGTTCGTCATCTTGTCTTGGTTAGGCTGAGGTCTGTTCTGTGTCAGAGTCTTGCGGGGAGTTTCTTTGTTGCGCTCCTCCGTGTTTGTATGTTTTTCCAGTCCACGTATAGAGAACGTAAAGCGGGGTCCTGGAATGACGTAACATACTGACGTAAAGCAGGTCTGCTGCTTTTTTTGGGACAATAGCGATATAAACGATAGAGGGAAATATCTACTATAGACATTTTTCTATCGTCCCACGATATATATCATCATATCGAGCAGCCCAACTGCTACCTGCATGTTTTGAATACCATGGTCACTCATTTCTCTGTTCTCACACTATTCTGTATTGTCTTTAGGATGAGTGAGTGAATTAATGAATTAATTTGAATTACTCATCTCTTAATTATCAACTGAAGACTACTGTACATATGCTAGCAAAATATGATACTGGTATCGTCACTCACCTTAGTCACCATGGATAAGTGATAGACGTAATGTAGTGAGACAATGAAAATTTGTTTAACTCTGTCCTTTAGGAGGAGTTTGGTTACAATGCTGACACCCAAAAGCTTTTGTCCAAAAATGGAGAGACTCTGCTGGGTGGCATCAATTTTTTCATCTCTAGTGTGAACACACTTGTGGACAAAACAATGGAAGACACGTTGATTAACATCAAACAGTATGAAGCTTCCAGGTAAAGTGTACACATCACCTGACATTATAGTTCCATGTTTGTGCCTAAATATGAATGTACTGTATACTACTTGCATGTAATACACATTTCTAATGCTATTTAATTAATAATTCACCCCTAGGATTGAGTATGATGCATACCGTACAGACTTGGAGGAGCTGAATCTGGGGCCACGTGACGCCACCACCATGCCCAAGATGGAGCAGTCCCAGCAGCAGTTCCAGGTTCACCGTGAGAAGTATGAGAGGATGCGCAATGACGTCTCCATCAAGCTGAAGTTCCTGGAAGAAAACAAGGTTGGCTAGAGGCTAGTTCTGCTCTACATACCATGTCATCAACTAGGGCCCACTTATTGGTTTTCAGTTCAGTTGTGTTTTGTTTTTTTCATCTCTTCTTTTCCCTGCTCCCAAACAGGTGAAGGTATTGCATAACCAGCTCACCCTGTTCCACAATGCCATAGCAGCATACTATGCAGGAAACCAACAGCAGCTGGAACAGACACTCAAGCAGTTCCACATCAAGTTGAAAATGCCAGGTGCTGACACTCTATCTTGGCTGGAAGAGCACTAATCATTCACATTTGAGCCCTTGTGGCTCAATCTGGGGTTTTGACAGGAAAATTCAAACCTCCACAGAAACGACAGGAAACCCCTCCTCAACTCTTCTGTCCTTGCCTTTCAAACTTTCAGATTTGTAAACCTTTTAAGAAAAAGAAAAACATATAAATTGATACAAGTTCTTTTTTACTCTTGTTCTCTGCTTGAGGTTGTTTTGATGCTTAATCATGAATCTATCTCTTCCTCTGTTCTTTTCATCGCTGCAATTCTGTCAAATCATAGGAAATGCACTTTTGTACTGCTTGACAAATCTGTTGAGAAGAAGTTACTAAATACATTTGGAAACTAAATGGCCTTTTTATTGCAGCATATGAATGTTGTGTCCCTGCACAGTAGCTTGTTAAGGGCATCTAAGGGATCAAATGACATTCTCATTGTCATCTCATTGTCATTTTACTGACATTATTTAAATTACTTTTATCACCTTGCTGAGATGCTTTATGAAAGTCTGGCCACCCAGTTTCAGAAAACTACTCCTAATATGTAATCCTTCATAATCATGACATGACGCCTGTTGTGACAAACAGGAGAAAATGGCCTTCAAATTGCTGCATATAACTATACATTGGTCACGTTTATCAGCACCCTGTGTTAAGATTATATAGACACGCATTTACTAGTCATATTAGTGGTTACTCACAACAAATGTCAATGCCATATGTTATGATGTGATTATGCTCCTTTTATAGATCAGTCTTTTGAGTATTTCTCCATATATTGGTAAAATTGCTGAATTTAAGACTAATTCCAGAGAAAATGAAGGACCGGCCGTATGTGTCTTAATGTGCCTTGATTTATACATCTCTTGACTTCTATGCTATCTGGTCGTGTTTTCAGAAACAGGCACTCACTACCAGTTTTTAGGACCTCACTGTTAAAGGGAGCGAATGGACCAAACACACTCGCACAAAGGAAGTACAGTTAAAACCTGTACACCGTTCCACAGCAGATCACTCCACACAACAAAATTATAGCTATAAACCACTCCAATAACTTCAGAAACCTTAAATCTATTTAAAGACATTATGTACTATTCTAATAAATATATTTATGCATATAGCACATATGCACATTTATGGATTTGAGATGATTTGATGTTACAAAACCCTGTAAGATATATAAGATGTAAACCAAAAAGGAATTGACTTGAGAAACGTTTTTTTTGTTTTGTTTTTTGTACATTTTGAAGACCAGCATCCTCTGCCTGAGCTGCTAACCGTTTCTATCGTTGGGCTAAATTGTATTTTTCAAAGGGAACATACACTGGTTTTGATAACCAGCTGTCATGTCCTCAATTTGTTGATTTGTACTTTTCTATGGCTCAGTATAGCAGTTTCAGATTGTGTATGTTGTACATCAATATATCATTCCCCTGAAATAATGCATAGATGAATATATATTTGTAATTTCCTCTATTTTACCTTGGGTATATATAGTCTATGACGAATGCTGCCATTTGGCTTTGTTTTTCCTGAAGACCTATTAGTGGATGTACTAGTGCTAGTATGTACTAGTGGATCTATACCTTTGTAATAATTAAATATTAACAGATGTTGAGATAAAAGGGTTCTGAAAGTTGTGTAACATTTTTGGGAAAATAAAATGATTTCTTTAGAAAGTATCTCCAGTGGTTTTGTTCATGGTTTATATTATCAATGTGCACAGCGGGAGTTGCTAAGTGCTACTCTGGTATGGTTAGTCTTGCTAATCTGTGTTTGGTGTCACCGCCAGGGGCTAACAGATCAATTTGAAGCAAGGCCTATGCATGTGATTTGGCTTATTGCTGACGGGGCTAAAGCAAAAAAGATGTGGACAATATAAAGGGGCAAGAAATGACAGTTTACAATGACGTGGAAATGTTTGTCCATTTAAACTATTAAACTTAGTTTTAAAACATATTCTGGTTTTATGTAACTCCCGCTGTCAACCTTTTTCGTTCTAGATAGAGAGCAGTGGGTTATTGTATATCATGTGCTGTTGACATAAGGATACAAATTGCTGTAGTCCCTTAGATGAATAGGGTGAATTCATGTGTTTGGAACCATGTTGGCGTGTCTTGTTTGAGTTGACTCAAGTGCATGTGCTGGCAGATTCCCTTTGGTTTCTCATAACCATAAACCCACCACACCCAAACGTATACATTTGATAGGATCTTGATAATCCTCAGAAAAAGTCTTGATAATGTAGTGAGAGGATGTTGATCTAAACCTCAGTGAATTGTTTTTTATCTGTGGTTACACTCTGAATTAGATACGGCTCTTTACAACTTATTAAGCATCTAAACAGCTGCACGTTAACCAACTTTGCTTGATCTCACATTGCTGATTTTTCACCATACTTTATAGTAGCAGTTGAATGTTTTTCAATGGATAGGAGTAGAGAACAATTTAGTTGTGAGATGGTGCCATATACTACATCTGAGAATGTCTTGGGGAAAACTGAGTATGTCTAGTGCACTCAAAAATAGGAAACACTTGCTGTATTATGTGCATTTCCTTCCTTAACAACAATGACAACAACAAACATCTGTATAGCACTTTTCAAAAGTGCTACACAATGTACACGTTTTTGTTTTAAATCTGAGAACGCATGAAACATTCAACCAAACCGATGAGAACACAAGCGAGATGTGACAATAACATGTTGTAAGTGAATATTATGATTGTGGGATGTAAAGGTCTGATCAAGGTGTAGCAGTAAAAGCTAGGCTACGTTCATCCATCTTTTATTCCAGCAACCTATTCCACCTCTCACACTTCTCTACATACATGTTTGTGTGTGTATGTATTTACACTTGAATGATTCAGCATCCTGACTGACAGCCAATCTACCACATTACACGAGTCCCAAGCCCATTTACCAAAGTGCTCACTGATTATACAGCACACTCATATGACTGCTAACTCCCCCAGCGCCCCATAGCAAAGGATATGGCTTCGTATTAGTCATTAGGACTTACGCAAACAATACATTTTCTTAACTGGTCATCCTGGAAGATAATTTTGGATCAACACAATGTCTTCTGCATCAGACGTGACACGCCCAAAAGGTATATTTAACTGTCTGCAAAATAGATGCAATCGCCACACAAAACATTGCACACTATTTTCTCTGTTTTGCACAATTGGTTCACATCAAATCAAACTACCTATGCCACCTCAGCAAGAGATGAATAGCTCTATAGGATATATTTTATTCAGTCTGATCCTGGATTGCTAAAAAGGTTGACTGGAAAATCTGTATAATTTCCAGTCTACCCAAGAGAGGATTTGCTGCTTTTTAGCTATGGGACCTTATCAGTGATGTGGTGACAAATAAAAAGGTGGGTAACTTATGACCTCCAGTCAGTGATCACTATAAAGCAGACAACCACCAATATAAACAAACAAAATAAATACAATAAAGTTGTGCTTTTTTCCTTTTAAAATACCCTATCCTCTTAGCTTGCTGTCTGCTATGAATCCACCTCAGAAAGATCAGTGTCAGCCCTGAAACGGCGGGTAAACTGGGGTTAAGGTGGGTTCATCCTCCACTACATCCCCTGTCTCGTGCCACCGACCGGGGGGGTCATAGTTTAGTCTTAGTCTGATTTTGAAATGTTTTATATTTACCCCTCTGATTATAGCCTTGTGGCCAGAGAGAGGTACCGCACCGGTGGTGCCAGTGTGTGTGTGTGTGTGTGTGTGTGTGTGTGTGGTGCGCGCAACAAAGGCGCGCCGCCGTCTGGCTGCTGCTGCGGGCTCTCGGACCGACGGCTCACTTACAAGCTAATACCCGGACAGCAATAGGCGACCAGATTTTCTCCTCTGAAAAGTATTCCTGCACTAACTCAAACGGCGTCCGAGCGGAGTACGTGTCCCGGTAACGAGGCCTCTCTCCCCGGTAAGTCACGCAGGACCCGGGGCATCTGTGCCGGTGCGGTGGGCTATTTATCCACCGACCTGCCTCTGCCGAGAGAAGTCATCATGTTGTGAGTGTGGGGTCGGTTTGTCTCCCGAGCTGCGAGCCTTTCACCTTGTCGCTGTTATTTTCTGTCTTTCTGTCTGTCTGTCTTTCTGTCTGTCTTTCTTTCTTTAATCAAAGGTGACAACATGTTATGTCCTGCAGTGCAGTTTAAGGTACAAAATGACATCACTATGACTTTGTGTGGTTTTTAGAACAAGCTGATATGTTGGCCTATGTGTGCTGTTGGCAATGTAAACAACATAGAAAGCATTAGGAGTTTGTTCTCAGGGGTACATGTCCTTTTAACGAAACAAAAAACAAAAGAAATGTTACTGAAGTGTATCACTTAATGGCTCAAAAATGATTCCATCCTCAGAAATATCATAATATAGTAAGGATTTTGTACGCACATGTCTTAGGATGGCTATTAACGTCAATATATGTTTCTAAAATGAGCTGTACTTTCACGTCGGCAATCTTTTCCGTACGAGCAGGTGTCCCCTTTTTCCACATGGCAGACATCTCATTATGGGGTGAACGTCGTATAAATGGTGCAAGTGAGGCAGGTGTGCTCTGAAGTTGACCTGTCACCTCCAGTCAGCAGAGGCTGCCTCGCCAAATGATTGGATGAGATTCACTCCGTTGGTTGTTTTGCCCTTTTTGCTTGTCCCATATTTAGTGTCAAACGTATCTTCATGAAGTGGTTGTTACAGCAGAGCGCAGTGATGTAGTGGATGTTGTGGGGTCCTAACAGAAGCACTGTGACCCTCCGGCCCGTGGCTCAACATGTATGGCTTTATAACTCTGCCTCTGTTGGTTTAGTTCTGAACCCCGGACCCTGGCTTCCTTGGCTTTTGTATGCTATTTCACATGCTGAGATGAATTAGAGGGCAATCCATTCAAGTGTTGGGAACAATGCCCTAGTACCAAAAAAAAAAAAGTTTCTCCAGGGGTCAGGTCAAGGGGGAGGGTGGTATCACCCCGGTTGCTGTGGAGGCAGAGACTAACATGGAAAACTCAATTCTCTGACGTCATCCCAAGGGGGAAGATATTGGGGGACTTGATTTATTTGTGTGGGAGCTACAAGGGGCGGAATAGTTGTTGCCAGCTTTGGTCATCTCAAATGTTTTTTATTGCCTGAAAACCTGTTCTTGTCTTATACGTTTTATTTTTAACCTGTGATTTAAACGAAATAAACATCTATAAATACATTTAGAAAACGTCGAAAATTGTGGCTCAGTTGGCTGGGGCCCATGTCATGAGGCTGCAACGTCCTGGATTCAAATGTGGCCTGGGACCCCCGTCTCATGTCATCCCCCTCTTAAACGGTCCAATAAAGGCAAACATTACCCCCAAAAGGATCTTAGCCAAAAATTAGGCAGGGAAATTTGTCATTGTGGTAAACTTTGGAAAAAATACAGACCAAACCTGGCTAGAAGCAGTAACTGTTGTATTTGTTTTTTGGCGAATTAGGATTCAGGACTAAAATAATGATGGATATCCCTCAAAGGCTCCAGGTGTGTTATCTAGATAAATATTGTTTAGGGGATTTATAAATATTGCTTACGGGCTACTGTGTTTTGTTATGTGGGAGTCTGTAATGCTATCCATGTGTATAGGACGCCTGTAAGTAGTGTTTCTGTAAGTGTATTCTAACGAAGCCTGCTGCGTGGCATGCCCTTGGGCATACAGTTCTACCCACTGCCATGTAAACATGTTTGCATTCCCTCCGTGTTCTCCCCCCTTGTCGCTATGGTTACACAAACACCTGCCTTATTCTCTCCTTTCTCATCTTTGTACATCATAATAACCTGCACCGTATTTCAGGATTTGTGGTTCTAATGTTTTAAGCCATTGGTTTGAGGCCGTACACCATCATACAGTATAGTGTGTTATTATGGTGGCTTTTAATCTGTAAACTGTCGTGCCAAATGTTTGTTTAACTCTACAATAGGCAAGACTGTGCAGCATAACAATAGCTACGACAAGATTTGCCTAAAGCTAATCCTGGCACCAGGCTCGGATTCCTTAACCAACAATTGGACCCCAGTGCCAGAGGTAATACAGGGGCAGGGGTCTGCCGCAGGATAGACACTGTTCACCTGTTAACAAAAGAACAAACAGGGGAAGATTCAAAGCTCTTTTGATCTGGAGCCCAGCTGTCCCAATTCATCCCTTCTTGCCATTACATTGGCTGAGTGGGTTTTGTTTCTCCTGGTTTAATACCCGTTTGTTTTTTTTGTTTTTTTGTTTTTCCTTTATTTGGGGATTCCTTGTTTTTTGATATGTTTCCATTGTGCCTCCGGACGTGTTCTCGGTGTCTCGAAAGTACGCTTGAGGCTGTTGTGTCATTGTGACTAAGATTTGTTTTTTATTGTGCAGCATAGTATCATTTCTATTTCACACTATATATGAGGTGCTACGCAAACCGCTGCTCGCCAACATGTGCCTGGCTTAAATAGGAACATTTTACTGTGAGCGAGCGTTCAAAACCGTTTTCTGCTTGGTTAGTTGTTAAGAGGATAAGCACAGTTTGTGTGAATCAGATTTACAAAGATTTTACTCTTGGCTATATGATTACTAGAATGCCCTCTTCAGTTACAGGTTAGCTGATAGGCATGGTATAACCTATGTTACAGGTACGTCGGTCATATTAGTCTTAGCTGAACCTGCCTATAGCCTCTTTGAACACACAATGACAGAGCAGAGTCGGGCGGCCTGCTTTAATCTGTTCATTCTGAAAACCGTGTTTCAGACACACACTGTTATTAGCAGATTTCATCTAAGCGTGAGGATATGTTGTGTTGAGGTCTGCTGTGTCTGCACACAGTCTTTACTTCTCTGAGACTGCAGGTGTTTGTTTGTGTTATTGTGTGCAATTTATCGTACTGTCAACAGAAAGTAATGATGCACTGGTACTGGCTACCTGCCTACAAGGAATGGCTGGTTTAATGTCATTTCTCCGTTATTTCTGCCTTAGCAGTCTGCAGGATATAATGCGATGTGTCCCTATCTTGAATATTTAATGAAGATGTAGGGTTGTAATGTGCTGTGATTGGCTTGATCGATATTTTTTCTATAGATTTGCATGATAGATCTGTTTATTGAGAGCTGCTAGGGATCAGTGTTTAAGATGAATCTGTTAATACTTATGGAAGGGGGTCTTTCATTAGCTGTGGCTGAGCCAGTTGTCTTGTCAGTGCCAATGGAAAAAATAGATCAAATCAATCAGTATAAGGCTAGGCAGAGGAACATGCTCAATTCAGAAAAGAAGCTCAGTTATTAGCTGAAAAGACGCTTCTCTGATTTGATTGACTTGTCAAACGGGGGTGAAAGTATAGCACATTTACAGCACAATGCCAGAATCATTTCATGTGATCATTCATCAGAACTTTGAGACTTCCTCCACAGTGCAGGTGTCAGGATCTGATACGGAGAGTTGTAGTTCTGTGTTATGAACGGCAAATGACAGATGACCTGGATTACCATAAGGCACTTTGACTCTCAGGCATTGAGAGAATTTGTTGGTACTGTGTCTGCCCACAAATGACCTACTGTGTAATAGTGATGTATTTTGATCACTTCATGGAGCATAATATGACCCATAAATCCACTCTCCGTGTGGAAATGGGGGAGGCTTATAATCAGGCCGCTTATGAAATAGAATACGAATTAAAGAGTCATTACTGTCACCGACAGCCGACAGCCTTTCTTTCACACAGAATGGGACCATGATGAGGAGAGTCTATTTATAGGAACATTTGTGAATTGTGGGCCAATTTTGAGTCATGTGAGAGAAACAGAGGGGACTGTTTTTCGGTGAAATATATACCACGCTGAAGATCATCAATAGAGGACAAATCAAACTAGTCGAGTACGACTTCCACTATTTTGTTCCGAATTCGTTTTCATTGGCTGTAGATTTTACAACGATGCTTCATGCTGCTTCCTTTTTCATCTTTTAAATAATCAAGAAATCAAAGTCAAAACATTACACCATAATTCATGTTACTGTCATTGTAAGAAAGACAATACGGGCAATATTGCCTATTGCCCGTATTGTCTTACCATCAGCACTGTTGCATGGCTGTATTGGTAATCAGCAAGGCAGAACGTTCTCAGCTAACCACTAGAAGATAAACCTGTGATGAGGAGATCCATGTTGGTCAATGTGGAAGGTTTAGTTTCCCATGGTGTGGAGTACCATGTACTGTACCTTGGCCTCATTAGGATTTCATTCTTTGCTGTGGACAAGTAACGCACTGTGATAATCTTCTGAAAACCGATTTGCATGTTTGAGAGCGAAGAAACCGTTGAGTTCTGCTACAGCCACGCTAATCCACTGTGCACATCCTATCACACATCGTTGTTTGCTTTGGAGGTTGTTGGGTGGCAAATGCAGGAAATGTGTTACCCTCAATACTACATGTAACCTAGTTCATCATGCAACATTCTTGTGAAGTTCCATATCAAATATTGTTTTGATACATACAGAATTCTTTCTTTGACCCCAAATAATTACAGCCCTTGGACTTTTATCAGGGATTGAGTTAGGGGAGCCTTGAGATAAACGATAACAAAGCAGACCAGAAGATAGGCAGAAAGGTTGGAGTGAGTAGAGGAAATAAAGGGAGACTCATGATGATGAGGATCCCATCTGACAGCTAGTGGACAGAGTACAGACACATTCTGCGATGTATCTGTTCGTCCAGAGTCCAAATCTTGATCTCTTTGTGTCTAGGGAGTGGGTTGAACGCTTGGATGTTTTAAGTCACTGACGCTTCAAAGGTGAAGTCCCATTTGAATTAGAGCAAATACATTTTACATCAGTGCAGATAGAATTATTTTGTGTGAAATAGCTACAGAGCAGAAATTGTGCCTACCTTGTAGAGATAAACTCAGTGGGAATATCCATATTTTATATTTAGTTTGCCAGTCAAGTACATGTTGCTTCATAGGTCATGAATATTTAATTAACCCAGAAGTTCATGCTAGGTGTCTTACCTTTGGGTCGGCATTGGTGAGTGACTCTGCTTAGGACAGCAGCAGTTGAGGTTGGAAGAGGGGTTACTTTATTCATGGGAACATGAATAATATATTCCCTCAGTTCCTGCCAAAGTTCAATTAGAAAATACAGACACAAAAGTGCTAAGCGTTAAATCTTTCAAAATATTTGATAAATCCAGGATTTCCTGAATAATAGGTTCCTTGTCCACGCTGTTTCTCAACTAGACTATTTATTCGGGTGCATTTTGTTGTTATTTGTTCATGACACAAGCTCTGATATGAGGTGTTAAAGTGTTAAGACAGTTCATTTGGACACATTTTGTATCGTTTGGTATTTGTATTGTTTTGGTTTACGCAAAGTGTAACCGTAGCTGTTAGATATGATACGTTTTACGATTTTGTCGCAGGATTCATTATATGCCAGTGTTTATGAAATGCATAGACCAGATGTGTATGGCCTCTGAGAAAAAAGAGGCATTGCTGCAACCTGTCGCCTTCTGCCACATCTGAATGATGAACTGCCGTACCGCTGCTGTTGTCAAGGACAGCTGTACTATAAATGTTTCTCTCTGTTTGCCACACGCAACTAAAAGGTGTAATTTCATATCATCTGTGTGTGAAAGGGAATTTTTGGCAACAAGGTCCTTTTGTCTTGGTATCTGGGCAGTAGTAGTCTGGGCAGTGTGTGTGTGTGTGTGTGTGTTTGTGTATGTTTGTGATTGTCAATGAATCTATCAAATCCCGATTTTCGACAATTTGACCAGAGAAGCAGGAGTGGATGGGGTCAAAGAGAGGTGGTAGGAGTGATGAGGC
>OMOT01065281.1:0-21499 GCA_900312575.1 Acanthochaenus luetkenii | reverse complement strand
CAGAAGGCCCGGCCACGTGACGACGGCACGTCGCGCAAGACGCGGCACAACAGCACCGAGCTGCCCACCAAAAGCACTGTCTGACCACGCACCTTTTTCCTATTAACCGTTTTTGTTTTAAGTACGCTACACAGAGGCACGAAGGAGGCCATCTTTATATTCACATAATGGAGACGAAAATAAGAGACTCCGCAAGTAAGTCTTAAAAATGAGTTTTCTGCGTGGTTACCTGTAAGTTAATTCAGGTAGACCCAAAAAAAATTAAACCTAGGTACTTGCCATATACCAATTTATTCCTATGGTAATATAATACCTCTCTTCCTTCACTCATTCTACAGTGCATTTGGGTTGTTTATTATGTTAATAAGACTGGACTGCATTCCTCCTCCTTATATGGTACAAATCAGTATTACTGAACAAAGCATTCCATTTAGCCTTTTTTATATGATTCACTACATGCTGCTGTAATTTCAGTATCTAAGGATTACATGGTACACTGCATTATGTTTCTGACTATGTACAGTAGATTCTGGCACAATAAATGTCTGTCCTGTTTTTATTTGTACTTAGTCGATGAGATGCCTTTGTCCCGTCTCGTACATTATCTCACCAGATTGGGAAGTTTGCTGTTCCTTCAGGTTCGGTGCCGGTTGCCTTGGTCTTGTGGTTTTGGACCGGGAAGGTTGAGAGAAACACCTTAAGTGCCTTTGGTTTTTTGTACCGTTTGTTTTGAAAATGTGTTTCTGCTGAATGCCTTTTGAAAGATGGACTCCGCAGTGTGATGCATAAATAGGACGACGCCTTAATTTGTCAGTCAGGGCGTGAATTAAATGCAGAATGTCATTGCACACAACTAGGGAAATATGTCACATTGCGGAGCGTGAACATCAGGAAGTTGATGGCAGCAGTTTCCCCCAAACGTCTCCTCTCCTTTAAGGTGGTGTATATAACCAGTTATGCTCTGCATTATATTTTGTGTCGCCTCCACCACAACTGCATTGCGATTAGTCACTACACATCTGGTGCTGTGTAACCAGTGAACTGCACACTCCAGGATACACAAGGAAAATCTTTAATCATCACAATTTACAGCAACCCTGATGGTAAAAGATCACAGGCAGAGTACAAAAAAACAATCCATCCATAAGTGGTGAGGAACACACCGACTTCTTACCACGCACACAATATTTACACTACTCCAGAGCCGTCTCCTTCAATGAAACACAGAATGACGTTTCATACAGACTCCTTTTAAATGCATCAGTACAAAAAATATGAGTTGTGTTCCTGCTGGTGGGACGCTGTGGATCTACTGGGCCAGCAGCCGCCGCCTCGTCGTCTGCTGCACCAGCTTGTGGTAGTCGTCCAGTTTGTCCCGCACTCTGTTGTACATCTGGAGGAGGAGAGGTTTCATTAACAGAGCTCAAGACGTAGAGCAAGGCACCCACACTGCCAGGGTTAGGGGTTCAATTCCTTGTGTTGTTCAAGGGATACACTGTCTGCAAGTTCAATTGGAGATGGAAATGAATCTGAATATAGGTCTGCATGATAGGGAAATCAATTTAAGTTGTCAAACTAATGTCTTCAATCCAGGTCATTATAAAGCATTAAGCCTTTCTCCAGACACAAAACCAGGATGTGAGCCATCATTCAGGACCGAGTGCCTATAAACCTGGTCTGTAGTCTATATAATGGACGGGTTGATGCTGCGTTCACATATCGGATTTACCGTAAACACCACCTGACTGGGAAAATCCGTTTTCAGTTTCTCTGTGGGTTTGCAAAAAGCTGTGCTCCGATTTCTCCTGCTAGGCGTCACAAGTGTGTAAACAGCAGGGAATCCACTGACGTCAGCAGTCCAAGATAATAATCGAAATGATCAGTTGTATTCCCGCTAATACTCAACCCTACTTATGCAAACGTGAGCCATATAAAAGATTATTTGACGTTCATAAAGGTTTTGCAACTAACACATTGTTATCTTATCAAGTGTTGCATTTAATTTTGTGGTCAAATTGGTCATCTTTCTTTTAACTGCCATTAAAAAAGGTTTAAAAGGTCATTAATGGCAAGTAGAATACAATCGAAGCCAACTTTACTGAATAGAAGACTGACCAGTTGAATTCCTTGCTTAATAACGACTACTGTGAAGCTACCAAGATGGCCGTCTGCCACAGAAAGCAGGGGGTACTGGAGGAAGTGTTCACTTACGCTGGCGTTGGTCTGCGTCACATTCAGCGCCTGGAGCAGCTGGTCGATGGCGGTGTACGGCAGCCAAACTAACGGCGCCGTGGCTGAAAGAGGCCTCTGCCAAACACAAGAAACATCACCATCAGAATGACAAAGTATAAATACAAAAATAAACACTATATTAAAAAGGTATGCAGGTTCAACAGGAAATGCCAAAAATGATTACTTTTACTTCAGAAGAATCTGGACTTTGTGCAACTCTGCATTATTTACACGAAGATAGTCTTTTAAAAGGAAGAAAAGTTAGTTAATGCTTTACTGAAAATACTACAGAATTGTTTTGTTTATATTGGTCGTTGTTGACAGACCAACCTTTTTATTTACCACCATGTTACTGACCATGATGACAGTATGGACATTTTTCCACTGGGAAATGTGAGGGAGATCCCTGGAGCTAATGAAGCATACCTCTATCCCAAAGTACTGGTGTCCTTTCCCCAGCAGAGCATCCACGTACTCCAGCACCAGCTCGGCCGCCGCCTCCAGGTGGTCGTAGTGCAGGTAGAGGCGGAGCAGAGCCGCTGCGTCCACTCCCTGGACAAACACAATGCCACGTCACCAACTGCTCAGAGCACGATGGGAACAACTGCTCATCGGGCAGTGGGGGGTTAGGTGTTGAAAAAACCCAAATATATATATATCAACATATACCGTATACCTAAATCCATGAGTGTCTCCTAGGCAGAGTAGCAGAGTTGAATGCACAGAGGATGTCATCTCTTTTAGTTGTCATTGGACTTGTGTATATTTATATACATTTGTTTATGCTATATGGACCATTGTGTTGTACTTGCAGTTTGTTGTGGGCGGCCCAGGCTGAGCAATAAGGCCAGATGACATTGTCTTTGTATTTTACATGTTTCTGGTGCTGGCCACTGCCAGGCACATTACATGTTATGTTAATTTAACATATTCAATGATGTGATTTTTAAAAGATACACTCCCTTTCCTTTTAATTATTCTATTTTTAGCTTTCAACTTAAGTGCCATTGAGACAAATTCATTTTATTCAATTTCCTTTATTTAACCAGGTAAAAAACAGATTAAAATCTCTTTTCTAAGAGTGACCTGGCCAAGAGGGCAGCGTAAAAACATTGTTACAACAATACACACAAAAACAGTACATACAAATAAATACAAGTCATACAAATGGAAATTAGAAACAGCTACAATGGCCGAGAGAATTATTTTATCTGTCTTTTAAAATGGACTTAACTTCCCCAGAGTAATGAAATGAGGTAGTTTCAGGTCCTTCTGCACATCATTCCAGGAAGAAGGGGCAGCGAATTTGAAAGCCTTTTTACCCAATTCAGTTTTAACTCTCGGGACCTGCATCTGTAGTACATCCTGAGAGCGTAGGCTGTAATGAGTTAGGTTTGTGTATACACACAAATATGAGGGAACCAGCCTAAGGATTGATTTATAATCAACGGTCAAACCAGTGAGAAAGTCTGCGAGCAGATAAAGATGGACAATTTGCAGTAGCATACAGAGTACAGTGATGTACACGATAGCCGCATCCAGTAATAAAACGCAAGGCACAGTGGTATACAGTATCCAACTTCTTTAGATACAGGTCAGGTGTATTAACACTTTCCTGCTTCTTTATATTCACATATTTTCCCGTATTGCAAAATAACTTTACAGCTCAGTAGAAAGCCGTTGTCTATCAAAACCTTTCCTACATTCCCACCGGCTGATCTCTCACCTTGTAGGCATTGACCAGCCAATCCGGCAGGGGGATAGCGTGCGACAGCAGCTTGTTGATGACGCAGCGGTAGTGTTGGGCATTGGGGGAGGGATACCTGTCCAGGTAGGAGGCCAGCAGCCGCCACGCCTCGTCTGTAGCGCTGGACAGGGGCAAAGGAAAAAGACAGAACGATCAGGAACACAGGAAATGAATAGTTGTATAAAGCTACTAGTGGCAACATTATGATTATATAATAAAAAATGTAATATTAGTGCCACTAACTACTAATAAAACAACGTGTCTACTACTCCTATTAAAAATAATTATGCTAACTACTACTACTGCTGCTACTACTACTAATAATAATTCTACTACTACTATTATTATTACTATGCTGCTACTACTAATTCTACTATTACTGGGGCAGCAGTAGCTCAGGAGGTAGAGTTCCCGCCCAGTAATCGCAAGGTTGAAGGTTTGAGTCCAGCTCCTCCCGGAAAAATAACAAAAATCTGTCTAGTGTCCTTGAGCAAGACACCTAACCCCAAATTGCTCCCGTTGAGCAGGTTGGCTCCTTGCATGGCTGGCTCCTTGCATGGCTGCCTCCGCCAACGGTATGACATGTACGGTAAGCCACTTTGGATGAAAAGCATCTGCTAAATGCTGTACTATGCTGCTACTACAACTAATATTCATAAGAATTCTACTATTACTATGCTACTACTACTATTAATACATTTAATAATATTGCTGCTAATATTACTAATAACATGTAAAGCCTTTGTCTAAACCCAGTATCAAAGTGCTAATAAGAGTAAACAAATCAAGAGTATCAAAGTATTTATTTTAATATGTTGAAAACCCCCAGCAATCTCTGAAATCCTACATAACTAGGTAAACGACATGAACATCACGTCCCAGTGCTGAACCTTGATTCTTTGGTGTTGACGACTGTTGACAGCTGGTTGGCGGCCAGCCAGTTCCAGGCTTCGTTCTGCGTCTCGTCTCCGCCGTGCTGAAGCTTGATGCATCTGCACAAACCACAACAATCAAGCCACTTGGACCGTTGAGCCTTCTGGAGGTGTTGAGGGTCTAATTCAACCAAACGTCAGTGATGGGAGCTGCCAGGTACATAAACCCCATATGACACCTGCTCTCACCCACAACTCCTTCATCTAAGCCAGGTTTCTGTATCTGCAGGTTTCAGAAAGCCAAATTGAACGGATACCTGGAATTGGTCTGAAGAACAATTTATAAATAAAGAAACAAAGCTGGTAAAACCAAACTATTTCTTATTGAACACAAGAAACAAATACAAGTTCTGAAACTGTAAATGGGTAGTACAAGAACCAGGAGAGTAATTGTTAAGGGACATTAAGTCCAATCATCACATATTGTACTAATAACCCTTCTGGATGTAAGAGTGGACATGCTTCAAGTCCAGACAAAATTAAAATGCACATTTTTTGTTTGCTCTGTATGTGGGCTGTCGTGCATCATTTTGGGGGAAAATCTGTATCACGATAATCGTAAAAATATTTTTATATCAATATATGCAAAAACACATGTAAATGATCAAATTAATGTTTTGCTGCATTGAACCGCATGGTAATATAAAGTATGACAGAACTCATTTCTGAATAATATTCCCCAATTTGTTTCAGCTCTCATTTGATCAGATTTTGAACATTCATTTAGACAACGGAATTGTATATCTCAATATGATTTAATCACGACATAATTCTATTGAAAAATAAACTATTATTTGGAGCACCTCAATGGTATTGGCTGAAAGAGCATTTGTGATTCATTCTCTCATCAAGATTTTCCCAACAGAGGTTTGAACCGCTGACCCACTAGCTCGCTTCTCAAGCTATTCGGCTACCAGAAGTGTAAGACGTGATGTGGGACTTACTTGAAGGCCAGGCCCTCGAAGACGGGTGTCAGGGGGAGTCTGAAGGTTTGGCAGAGTGAAAGGGCACAGTCAAACAGTCCTGTTTGGACCAAGAGGGCCACCATCTCCACAGCAGAGGCACTGCCTACAAGGGCAGACACAAAAGAGTAGACTAGGTATTGGTGTGTGTGTGTGTGTGTGTGTTGTAGGCCTTGGGAGGGCCAGATTGTGTTCTTTTCAATAGTGCTCTGGAATGTTAAAGATTAAAATGACAAAATATTTCTGACGGGTATGATGTGTCTTTTGTATTTATGTATTTTAGATGTAGTATTCAACAGACAATGTAGATCTGACTTTGACCACAGGAAACCATCACACCATTAGTGAATCGCTCTTATATTTGTTTTTATTGCATAAATTATGAATACAAACAAATCAGATTCCTTGTTGGATGCTAAATAATTATACTTTTAATCTGAACTAATTTTGAAATATCCTGGTTTGTTTGGCACATCTTTTTCTATCAACACACATTTTTGCTAATCACGTTCTATAACTCTTCCATACAATATTTGTCTATGTTCCGATGTTAATTTGAGCTCATTTGGGCGTCTTGTTTTGTCTCACTGCCGCAATCACCTGGGAAATTCATTTATATGTTTTATTAAAATAATAACAAATTCTGTATCAGCAGTTTGACGGTAAAAAAAAGGGGCGATGCACACATTTCCAAAACCCTTAGGTCATGAAAATTTCCAGTGACCTTTCCAGTCCTGGAATACAGGACTTTCAAATTCCAGGACCTTTCCTCTGTAGAAACCCTGCCACTGTCAACACTTTAGCCTTTGATTGTGAACCAAGGCATAATAAAGCAGAGGAGCCAGTACTGACTTTTAATCATGGTGGTGGTGATGGTACCTGCGATGGCAGCAGAGGGGGGGTGTTGCTGGGCCAGAGTGAGGCGGCTACGGGCCAGGATGTACTCCTTCTCCAGGTCCTTGAGCTCCAGGATGTCAACCTGACGTTTCACTGCAGGAGGAAACACCCAAAACAAACACTCCATATGAACATCCAGCCATTTCAAGCCATTTAGAAAAGTGCTATACAAATATAGTTTACAGTGTGGTGGTTTTCACACCTGAGCCATGAAGTCTGCAGGTTTTCATTCAAACCAAACTTTGCAAAAGCTAATTTGACTTGTTAGCACCTTCAAACAGAGAGGAACTATTTAGTGACAGTAACCTGCAGACTCTTAGTACTCCAAGGCACTTGATTGGAGACCAATGGTATATTGTGGATATGTAGTTGTAAATATGGTTATTATATATGTATATGTAACCCATCATGTAAAAACAGGCACATTGTGGGAGATAGTTTCTTATTAGGTGCATCTGTGAAAGATTAACACAGGATTAGTCCCAATGAGACGCTAGATGGCGCCAAGATTGGAAGTGTGAGCTCCTAAAAAGCTTTGAATAATTAACTAGTGAATCAAAAAGTGCATCACGGTCAAACCCTTTCTGATACAAAATGTGTCTCCTGTAAAGTTCAATGAGCCAGGGTTCACTGCAGTTGGTCACATATGTATTATGATAAAACGTGAGGTCCATTATGGCTGTTCACTTGTTACTTGTCATGTCAGAGCACCACATTAACAAGACATAATCTGTGTACATGCCAACGGTTCCCAGTCCTGTTTCTTGATACATCCCGTGTCCTGTCCACTCTGATGTAGACAGGCATCAAAAGAACCATGACAGGTAATCAAGACCATTCGGCTTCAGACTACAGGCTTTTGTCTCGAGCTGCCTGAGGAGCTGAGGCTGGCAGAATCACCATCATCTTTTTAATCACTTCCTAAAACCTATTACCATAGACTTGCGTTTATGTGAGCTCGTTTTTACTTGTTTTAATATATTTTACGACTTGATATTTATTTCTAAGAATCAGTGAAAGGTGGCTGTAATGATATTTTTCTAATTCTACTGGAGACACCATCTAAAAAATGATTGTATAATAACAGGCTACTCATAGTGCCGACCCCACCTGGATCAGCAGCAAACTCTCCATCGTAGTTCCTCTTTGGCGACGCCCCTGGACGCTCATACTGCAGGAAGGACAAAAACACTGTTTCCTTTGGATATTCCACATCGTAGGGACGCATAAATATAAGTGTGTATGTTCGCATATTTAAGTGCGTGTGTGTACCATAGCTCCGGAGGTGGGCTGGACGATCCAGGCGTACTCTGGTCTGATGAGGCGGAGGCAGTTGAGGGCGGCCAGGTAACAATTGACCTGCTTCTGGAGGCCGAGGCGAGTCCGAAACTCGCGGCCCAGGCGCATCCCGAACTCAAACATCACTGTTCCCGCTGGATGCACAAAACACACGTCCAGAGTTTATTTGACATATTTGGACACACATGAATTATAAAACACTAAATTAAGAAAAGGGAAAAAGAGACTCAGGCCCTGATGGGAGTTTTCCACGAGTTTCCATAATTAAATCGGAGCGCTTCCATGACCTAAACATTTGAGTAAACAAGTCTGGTTTCCAAATAAACGTATTTAAGAAAATGTTATACGTTCAACATTAAGGACGGTTTCACACCTGATAGTTCGCTTCTAGTCCGCTTCTTGGTTCGCACAAGACACGAGAATGATACATCGTTTAGTTTTTCAGCTGGTTCGGTTCCCTTTCACACCTATTCTTTTGCTCTGGTCCGCATCAGTTGATGGGTTGGTAAAGCGAACCAAAATGCAGCCGCACAAGCCACGTAAGAGTGTTCATGTCACTCATTGGTCAGATGTGTCTGGGGCGGGAGCAAAACGTAGTTCCTGAACTGCTCTCCAATTGGTCAGGATTTCTATGCGGGAAACTAAAGAATATCTGTAGAGAAGATTTTGCTGTTCTTGTGTGTTATCGAAAGTTGTGAGCTTCTATATTCATCCGACCAAATCTCTATGAAGCACCGCACCTCCTCACGACTCCACATTTGTCCACGATTACTCATCATATTCGCATGTTGTGAAATGCTTGTCTTCCTCATTCCTTAATGCACAGCGTAGCTACGGGAGCTTGTCTAGTCCAAAAATGCGCAGTGCTTTCTGCAGTTGGGTCGGATCACGTTCTCACCACAAATGCACCAGTTTGTTTAGAAGCAGACCGAGACCACCTCAAAACAAGGTCTCGGTCCGCTTTTGGTGCGCACTCGAGTATGATTGTTGTGTTCTCACCTGCCCAAAAGAACCACACCATGGGGGAAAACGCACTTGAGTGCGATTCAAGCGGACTAAACGAGGCAGGTGAGAATGCGCCCCATATCTTATATTTTTCCACACTTAAGGACTAACAGATACCCCAAGTTCAAATTCCAATCTTTAGTGTTGTGGATCAGAGTGGGAAAACATGGGAGAAAAAGAGACATATACTTGCTTCTCTTGCACAATTCATGAGACCCTGCATGTCCTGTGATCAGATAGTACTGCGTCTTCTCATCATTTAAACTTGTTGTAATCTGACAGTTTTATATTTGCTTCTCTTGCACAATTCATGAGACCCTGCATGTCCTGTGATCAGATAGTACTGCGTCTTCTCATCATTTAAACTTGTTGTAATCTGACAGTTTTATGACAGCGGTCCTACAGTAACATTACCTTTCCTGTAGTTGTGTCTGTTGATGTGGAAGGCGTAGAGCAGCTCGTAGTAGTTGTGGGCCAGCAGGTCCACGGCTCTGGCCCGAGACTCGATGATACCGACAACCTGTTAATGACCAGACAACAGCCCAGTTCACACTTTAATATATCTCAGCTGGCTGGGCGATTGGACAGGGGGACAAATACAACATTCTTATCTCTTCATCAGCTTTTATTGTAGTGTTTGGTTGTTTAATGTGTCTCAAGTTTGATGCTGATGTGACAACTGAACTTCCCTCATAGATAGATGTCTAGACAGACCAGTGGATTAACAAATAAATAATGTATGCATGCATCTATCCATCTACAGTGACAAATATATCCCCCCCAAAAAAAGCACCTTTTACATAGGGGTGTACAACAGAACACGACTGCTGACAGACATTTGCCGTTGCAAGGATTTGAACGTGTGACCATGTGGATGTGAGACCAGATCCGGGCTCAATAGAGGTTTACCTCATCGTGCAGGTTGACGTAGGCAAACTGGACCAGGTCCTGGAGCTGGGAGCGTTCACACAGTACAACCACCAGCTGCCGAAGACAGTCCAACTGCCTGGGAGGAGAGCAGGACCGGGCGGTTTGATACAGTATAGAGAGGAACAGTTAGCCAGACTTAAATATCATGAAACAAACCTTTTTGTTCATATGTAGCAGTCAACAGCATCGGGGAACTTGTAATATATTGTAATTGTTTACTTATGGAAATTGTAATATGTGAAATATTAGAGTAATGTGCTATAACTGGTATTCTACAACCTCATGTTCAAGTTTAGTCTTACAAATAAATATTTTCTCATCTCTTTCCTGCTTTGTGCGTTTGCGTGTACCTGCTGGAGTCTGGATTCTGGGTGAGGGCCTCGTAGGCCTGGCTGTTGTGGCCCAGATCCAAGTGGTGTTTGAATATTCGTGTCCACAGAGCAGCCTGCAGAGATTTTATAATAAGAACTTATCTAACATCAGAGCTTACAAACTGCTTAACAAAAGGCATAAAAACAAGAAGTAGTGACATACTGGGAAATGCATTCATAAGAAAAAGTGGTTCAAAAAATTTGAACTCAAAACGGCACCAGATAAAAAAAGTGGGCAACATCAAAAACATTGCATAAACAAGTCTTGTAATGACAAATCAGAGTTGACATTTATTCTAATGCCGCACATCAATGTAACTCACTCTGGATAGGAGTATCAGCTACATGTCTAAAATATAAAGTGTGAATATATTTAGCTTTTATCCACCCAGGAAAAATCCTTTGGCATAGTTTGCCCACTGCTGGGCGTTGTTGATGGGAATTAAACCCAACTGCTTACCTGACTCCTGGCGTCGTTGGCGGCCTCCGTTATGGCCAGAGTAGCCAGATGGATGACCAGCTCAGGTAGACCCACATCCTCTAGCAACCGCAGCACCTGAACACACACACCAAAGTATGTGTGTGTAAGTGGAAAGTATTTCAAAGGCAGTTTTGTATCATTGTATTGTGACTGACAACTTACACAACACTATCTGAATTCAAATGGTCTTAATATAGTAAATCCTACCTGTCTGGCACTACAAAGTAGAATAAAACATGCAAATAATTATTTTGTAAATACCATTTGAACAAAATATCTAGCAAATCCATAGATCATCACAGTGGACGTGTGTGGGATACTGATACTTTAAAACTGTCTAACATCTTTATTGTTCTTAGAATAAAAAAAAGTTCCAAAAAAAGAAAGAAGAATCACCCAAGTACACTGGTTTTCTTGTTATTTCACATTTATGCGGACAGCCAGGTCACTTCTGTCTGTACCTTGTTGTAGTATTGTAACCGGGGGGTGGAGGCAGCCTCTTCCTCCCCGACGGCTGTCAATCTCATCAGAAAATCCTCCTTCTCCACCTCAGTCGCCGCCTCCTGGAAGCACTGCAGAGCCTGGAGGGGAGAGGAAAGGGCACACAATTCAAAACGAGCCTCAAATCTCTAACCCTGATAGTGTTAAGAGGTTTGAATTCTATTGGGCAACCCATAATAAAAAAAATACAATTATATCATACCATATACGTACGTATATACCATATAAGATGTTTTGGATAAAAGTAGCCACTCTCATTATGAAGACCAATACTTGTTGTGAGCATAAATAGTTTTGATTTAATTGTTTCTTATGTTATAATTTATCCTTTATTGTCACACACATGCACAGAGCACCGCACACACTTAGTGAAATTATTCTCTGCATTTAACCCATCACGGATCCCCCCGGATACACACAAGTAATTGCACAACACACACATGCTAGGGGGGCCCGGAGCAGAGGGCTGCCATTATGGCGCCCGGGGAGCAGGTGTCTTTGGGGTTAGGTGTCTTGCTCAAGGACACTACGACAGATTTATCCCCGGGAGGAGCTGGACTCGAACCGCCGACCTTGCGGTTGCGGGACGGGAGCTCTACCTCCTGAGCTACTGCTGCCCCTCTAACTGTTTGCGCCCTTTTGTTGCCTTGTAAAGCACTTTGTGACAAACTCATTTCTTCACAAAGTACTTTAACAGATGTTTTGTACAAAAACTGCTTGATGTGACAACTGTCTGTGGCAGGTTTCACCTACCTTCTGCCCCTCTCCATTAGCCAGGTAACACTGGCCCAGCATGAAGCGACAGGAGCCGACGTTCACCTGACACCAGGGGGCGATCAGCCTCACATACTCCTAAAGGGAGAGAAAGGACTGGTGAGATACGCTTAGGATGTTCATTGTGAGGGGCTATTACTGTTACACTCAACTGTTTTCAGACCACTAGCCACCACACTGGCATGCTACAGTACAGGTAGCAACGTCAATACATGATTGGCTTCCGACGGGCGATGCCACCCAAAGGTTCAGCTGCAGCAAACCTTTCACCAATGATGCTACATGATGGTTAACAATAGAGGACGTTTCTCTGATCATAGCAGTTGAATGAAACGACAGCTACTCGATTCTTGAGTAGCTTGTTGTGTGAACATAGTTACAGCATTGGAGTGGAAAGGTTGGCTGCGAATGGACTTTTGGGCAACATCGCCCCTCAGCAGCCAGTCTCATACTCTCATAGATAGCTTGACAATAGAAAGGCCCAAAGCCAAGGTCACTGGCCACTGAGATTTAAAGCTTACATTTCTCTCTCCAACTGTTTTTGAATTATGAACAAATTAAAAACAAACAACGTATCAATTTTCTCAATACAAAATATCCTCCTTAGCACCAGAATGGTGGGCTACAGGGTGCTGGTACTAACGAGTGAATCGATCATCCAGCTGCTACTTAACAATTAGATGGCCTTGCATTTACCCACTAAGACGGTGAGCGACATCAAAACTATTTCCACATATGATGACCCAATAGTGTGACGTAGAAGATGATGAAGAGGACCTTAGTATATGGGTGGAATGTGGTTAGATGGGATCAGCCATCGGACAGCAGCATGGCATTGTGGTAACCCACCTGTAGTTGTGTGTACTGGCAGTTGGCCATCAGACACTCGGGGAACTGGAAACCAGGGTTACTGGGCCAACTGGGAGGTAGTAGTTAAGGCTCAATAGTCACACAGAACATATAAGCAACCACTGGTGAAGAGAGTATGTCACTAGAATACAGATGACAAGATAAAACATTTGCATAGAGTGTAAATTATGCTATTTTAGTACTAGGCATCTGTGTGATGATGTACAAACTGCCCAGATACCATTCCACTTAAGGCACATTCAGTCCACACACACACACACACAAAACACATCGCCCTACTCAACACATTCACACACACACACTACTACTGTCCCTCACTTGTTATTGATGTATTTTACAGTTTTTATGTTATTCCATTTTCATCCAATTCAGTTGCATCTTTATCATCTTTTTTATTTAGATGATTTTAGAAGCCCTTTGGGGTTTCGAAAAGCTGTTCTGTGGCTTGTCTTAGCTTGAAATGTATGGAGGATACAGTAACTGTGCTAGCAGGTTGACTACGTTGGAGACCATATGGGGCCAGTGGAGCAGGGCATTGTCCGGCGAGGGACCCTGCTGCTGGGTGTAGATCTGGGAGATGATGGCCTTCCTGGCTATAGTCTGGTAGAACATCTCCACCACCGTCAGGGGACTGAGAACTGGGAGGAGGAAGAAGTTACACTTCTGTCATACAATGAAAACAATGTCATGTGCTTAAGTTACAAAATGAGACCCATCATTTGACAAAAATGAGATCTACTCTTACAAATTGATGGATAGCATAACATCAAAACAAATTGGAGAACTTTTTTGAGCATGGTGGCTATAAACGTAGTCCTTGGTTAAATGATAACACTTTTACCGTTTGGATCGGCTAAAGTGAAAAACTCAAAATATGTGTGTGCTGGTAACCGCACACTCAAGGCCCAGAACTATGGATTCAATAATGATCCTTTTTTTGTACTGAACCCATAGTCCTGGGCCTCGAGTGTGCAGTTACAGCCACATATATATGTGACACCCACTCTGCGTGGGTGGTAGCTGAATAACGTCACTGACCTGATCTGTTGGTGGTGATGGCCGGGGAGTCGGACAGATCCAGAACGGACAGGTGCTGCAGGTTGGCGTCTCTGGAGGAACAGAAGAGGTCAGAGTTGTGTTGAGTGTCAATGTGACTGCACGAGTGGCTTTTACTGGCATATTCTTTGCAACCATGAAGTAGCAAGTGCACATTTTATGATGCCATGCTTTTAAATTTAATTTACTAAAGAATTATCGAACTATCTGCACTGAGGACAGAGTTGCAGAATAATACCTTTGATCAGAACACCCACTCTATACATTCTTTTATCGTCTATACCCATCACTTATCAGTCCATGTGTACATGCCATCAACTGAGCTAGTGCATCTGTCATGGCACTCAGAAACTAAGTCCGTAAGAGTGTGTCTGGTGTGTGTCTCAGCGAATGCTCACATGATGTCCATGGGGACGGCGGAGGCCAGGCTCTGGCTGATGTGTTTAAGGAGGTAATAGGAGGACAGGAGGTGGGAGCTCCGGGGAATCAGATCCTGCTGGAGCTGCAGCAGCTGAGCCCCCCCACCCAGAAATACCTGGAAAATACATACACAAACACACACCGTTTTGAGTGACGCAACATGCAAACTCCACACAAAGGACCAGGGTGGAGATTTGAACCCACAACTTCTTGCTGTGAGGCAACAGCACTAACCACTGAGCCACCGTGCCGCCCAGAACCAGAAGCCACAAGCTTGTGGATGGCTACCAAAATCATTGGAAACTCAAGACTGCCATGATATACATGTTGTTTAAAAGTGTATGTAAACTTTCGACCACAACTGCATATCCTTTTAGTGGGAAAAAAGATTACCTAAAGTTTATCATTCAGACATCAGTTACCTACTATCCATTACAAAGAACTGGGATTTGTTTTGCTAAAGTATGTTAATGCATGCGTGTGCGGTCTGCTTACATTGTCTCCGAGGCGGAGGTAGAGCTTCTGCAAGATGAGCAGGTCTCTACAGAACAGAGCTCTGGTCATGGTCATGTGGCAGACGGCCTGGCAAACCACCGTCACTGCCGTACTGCTGCCGTACAGCTGAGACAGGCTGATCCGCATGTTCAGGCTCTGGTCTAGAGGACAAAGATCAGGAACAGCGACCAAACAGTTTACACACACTTTTAAATGAAGGGTTTCATTTTAAAACGCTAGCCATCTGTTTTGAGAGAAAATGGCTCTTTGTTTTAGATGAAGTTTCTTGGAGCACTCGGCTATAAGGCTATATGAAGAGGCATATCTGCCAAATATTTAGTAACATAGTATAAGCTTTAAGATTTAATTATCCATGTGCATTTTCCATTGTACTGGCATGATGCGCTTGAAAACAATCACAAGCACCGCAAAAGAGATCCATCATCCATAAAGATGTTATTAAACCACTCTTCCTTTGAATGTGTATCTCCTTTTTGTACTGTTTTTAGATAAGTGCTGTATAAATATGGTTTATTATAATTATTATCTTGTTTTTTGTAAACAATTCAGTAAGTAATGCAACGTTTTTCATGCCAAGGACCACATAAGAGACATTAGCAACTGACCCTCTGAAAATAGATATATATATACCCCTTTCACAAGGGGTCGACCTCACAGAACCATCCTGGTTGAAATCAGGGTTGAGATCACGTAGAATTCTGCTCCACCTGTTGTGAAAGTTCCTGTGCCGCTCCGTGTCGGGAGCATCATGTCGTCCACCATGTTGACCACAGAATGTAAACACACCTGCTCTTGATGGCGTTGTAAGATGACAGCCAATATGACGTTCCTACCTGGTTTAATGGGGCCGTCCCCCCCGGCCTCTGAGTCAGTCTCGAGGTCCATCTCCCTCAGCAGGACAATCATGGCTGCCGTGGGGTTACGAATGTCTTGCAGCTTATTCTGGATGTCCTCAATCATGTTGTCACTGTATGGACGAGGGAGGACATTGATTTGTCACAGGACCAATAAAAAAAAAAAAAAAAAAAACTATTATTTGTATATCTTATATTGGTAGTTCTCCTTGTTGCAATCACAGACTAGGTTTCGTAGTTTATCCAACTTTTAGACTTTACTCTCCACTATATCCCTGATCACCAAATACAACAAATGAGTATTTAGGGAATAAGGATTTGTGTTGGTCATATTGGTGCAGGACCATATTGACACCTTGCAACTCAATTTGTTTTATTATTAGTTCACGCTCACGACAGACAACATAAAAGCAAACTCCGACCATAATCACTCTCCAACATTGGTCACAACGTGTCAGTTGGTGCGTACTGACTTGTCATTGGCCAGCATGTTTTCCAGGACCAGCTCAGCGGCTCTCTCAGGTGACTGTAGATGTTCCAGGGCTTTCTCCATCTCATAGGCCATTTCCCCCGAAACAGCATCACTCACCAGCCGCAAACACTGAACCAGCTGGAGAATGTCCCGGCCCAGCTCAGGGTCTGGGAATGGGACAATAATAAAAACAATATATTATATATACACACACACACACACATAACTTACACGCACATATAGATATACAGTGAGTATCACTGAGTTACACACCCTTTAAACATTTTCTATTGCCTTGAAGCGATGTCAGAAATAAGTTACCTTCTGTTTTTATCTTGAATTTGCTGGTTACTATATTATGAAAGTGAAAACTGTCTGAATTAACAGGTTTTCATTTCAGGCCTCAACGCTTTTTAAAACTTGAAAGGGTGTGTAGGCGTTTTGACATTCACTGTGCATAGATATACAGATAGATATAATTATATATATTATTGTATACATTAAGAATGTTGTAAAGCAGTTTTCAAGTTACAGCATCTCATAGTCAGGCAGTGAAAAGTAAACATTAAAAACAACGAATAAAATGACAACTAAAGAAAAGTAAAAAGGCGGGGGGGGAAATCATGAAATGGAAAAATTTGAAAAAGAGGAATAATTACAGCAATGAAACAATTAACACAGTGGAAGCAAGTATGTTCATGTGTTGTTTGACTAGTGTGTTTAGTGATAGTCATGTGATTATTGATTAAGTAATTAAGGGATAGTGATTTCAATGGCCTGATCTCCTTGGGGTGGTCACATAAAAGTCTACGGTCTGGTGGACACAAATACTTAAAGTGCCACTCTGGGCTCTACACCCCCCGTAGCTGCTGGAGAGCCCTTGACTTGTGAAAGCCTTGTTGTCAAATGGCTAGTAGGTTACAAAAGGTCTCGTTACCTTCAGCTATAGGCGTCTCCTCCTCAGAGAAGAGGTATCCATCGTAGGAGAGGTACAGGTGGTCCACAGCAAAACAGGGGAGGAGGAAGGACACAAAACCCTGGAAAAAAAACGGTCATTTTCATTTAAGTCAGCTGAACATCAGTTCAGACTGCATTTTGCCCTCGCTTCATGTTGTTCTGCTAGGGTTTCCAAGCATGAGGAACTGCAGGCTGTCAGATGACGAAGACTGCGATATACGATTGGTTTGACTACTGTTGACAAAATTTACTTATTGTAAGTCGCTTTGGATAAAAGTGCTGTAATGTCAACGTCCATCTCCTTATACCCATAAACCTTTGTGTTTTAGAGTAGTTTCCTGTAGTTGTTTCAGATATGTTCTCACTCCTAACAAACTGCACCACAGTTCTGTTAGAGGACCACATTTTCAGGCATCTCAGTGCCGTTATTTGGTGCCACCCGAGTTAAAATGGCATCGTTCTCACCTGGCCAAACAAAAAGTAAAAGTTCCAGTTTGAATAAACCGCTCCAAACATATCTGGTGTGAACGCGCTCTTACAGTCACCAGTTTAAATTACTTCATGATTTGCCTTCACAGGGAGATTGTGTACATCATTTGTTACACTTTCTTTTGAAAGGTTCCACCCCATTATTTGGATCAGTTTCGGATTTGCTACTTCACAAAATTGCTCAAAGCGCTGTTGCTAAGGTAGGGTTGGTTCAACAGGAGGTATTATGACCCGTTTAGTCAACTCCAAACAAAGCACGGAAAAGAACATGCCGAAAGCTAAAATTGTGTGGTTCAACATCTCAATCAAGTGCATCTTTGAGAACAACCATAGAGACCCAGTTAGGTTTGTCCCTCCTTACCTTCTTGAGCAGGCAGACCATGGCGGTGTATGGGCTGACCGTCAGGCCCAGAGGCATGGCCAGGGCCTCCTGGTATTGCAGGCAGCAGGCGTAGAACTTGGACCAGAACTCAACCTGGAGCTGCCGGTACTCTTCCTGAGAAAACTCAAACTCCGTCACACTGCTCTGAAGCTGGGGGGAGGAGATGGGGGGGAGAGAGGGGGATGGTTAGAAACAGCAACAGGTAGTGATGTGTTGAGAGCAGGGCAGGAAACTAACTGTTCATCCTTTAATTACAGTGGCTGGTGGGTTCCAGTATTCACCGGCCACTTTCACAGTTTTACCAGACTAATTGAGTTTTAAAAAAAACCAAGTACAGATTCTGTGCTGCACCTTGAGTTGTGTGGAAATTCACAGCTAAGGTATGAGGATACATAGTCCAAGGTTACATTTTCACGATAGAACTTTAACTTTATTAAGTAGATGCAGCTCAATAAAGAACAGCCGTGAATTGTTGAAAATTAAGGGGTGGGGTAAGGTACCTCACTCTCCACAGCCACTGTCACCTCTTTCTTCAGAGTCTCCCAGGGCAAGTCCACAATCCTCTCTGAGCCTCTCCTGTAGATCTGACAGACACCAAACACACATAGCTTTGGAATTTGTGTGGTATGTATAATTTATTTATTTTACTTCTTCACCTTCGCGCAACAGACAACGGCCATTGTTTTCTGTGTTTTTAGCTGTTGTGGAGGAAGAGCCATTTTCTTTTCGAACTTAAACTTTAGGCATTTGTCACAGCAATTGAACCCGTGACCTTTTGGTTACATGATGGTCTTTAGCCCATTCCCCCCACATAATAAATCTCGCCTTAAGGAGAGTTTAGGCATTTGGGTGACAGCATTATCCGGAGTGACTTACAATGAGCGCAGTTTTTAATTCCTAGTCCCAGTCGCTTTAATTCCTAGTTCACCAAAATCACAAGCAACCAACAGTAAAGAGCAAAACGATCAAAGCCTCTGCATCCAGACAATATATTAAACAATTATTCCTGTGTCCCTAGAACAAGTGCCACGTAACAAATGGGCCATGGAGAAAAGCTAGAAAGCTTAACAAGACTCATTCACTATATTACATATTGTACTAAAGTTATTCATTTCATTTACATTTCTGCATCCAACCAGGAATCCATTTGCCTCTTGCCAACTGTCTTCTACGCATGAACTAACCAATTCATGTTTCACGTATGATGGGAAAATCCCCATGAAGTCTCAGCAAGACAGGAGCATTAATTTCAGTGGAAGTAAGAGGGACATATGGCAGAGAGCCGGTCTTCCTTACCTGTAGAGCTTTAACTATGGCCGAGGCGGTGAAGCGCAGAGGGGAGAAGAGCACTTCCAAGTAGGTTTCCTGTTAAAATACACCACACATGCGTAACTATGGCTAAAATGACAATCCTCATTATTTAGCTGGATATTGCAATCACTATTATTTATCACAATATTTCATCTCAATGATTTGAGGAAAATTATTGTATTGTACTTTTGGCATCTTATGTCAACACCATTTTCAACTACAATGGTGTAATACAGTACTATTGAAATATTTAAATATTGCCGATATGCTAATACAGGGTTCCTGCAGGTTTCAACAAGTTAAATTTAAGACAATTGAAGACTTTTTAAGACCTTTTTATGACCACTTCGAATCGAATTTAATACAGAGATTTGACTGGATATATGCAGTATAAAAAACGGAAGTATATTGGGATACATATTGTCATGTTCCTGATTAGTGGTTAGATGCTGGCTGATGGTACTAGTCTGATCTTACCCTGGGGTCCTGGTCCACTCCAATGTGGACCTCCTCCTCTGGTGGCGGCTGAACAAACACCTGGTTCCACTGGCCTGCTGTATTACTGAAAAACAAACCGACAGATAGGGTTAGACACTACCACTGCAATAGACAGAAACATCCCATAGAGGAATGAAATCAAAATAGATTTTTGCATAACAGCCATGGGGCAAAAAATCTTTGCTAATAATTCTTAGTGTTTGTTTTAAAGCTGCACAGCTCCAACTGGCAGCGGGAGGTAACCGTTTGAAATTTACCAACCCGGCCATCTGTGATGTTTTATAAGGAAATCAAAGAGACGAGGCGCAAAGATCTAAATTTGGTAAGTTCCGCTTTCTCGGACGGAGCGCTGCTCTCCGCTGTTTAGGACAGTTTGGGTTTCAATCGATTTGTCACTCCTGTGGGCGGAGAAGTGTCCATACCTGACACCAGAATCTAATTTGGGCAAATAGGGTGAAATCTGGTTCCTCAATTAGCAGGATGGGACACCCTTCTCTGCTGCAGCCCCACTTTGTGATTTAGGCCAGTGATTTTCAACCACAGTGCCGAGGCACACTAGTGTGCCGTGAGAGATCGTCAGGTGTGCCGTGAGAAATTATCCAATTTCACTTCATTAGTCTTAAACGTATTTTTTTGAAATTAATATTTATTAATTATCATCTGCAAATAATATGCCATTGTCGAGTGTCAGCAGCAGGGAGCTAATTGCCTCGTTCCTTTTTAGAGACAAGAGAATTAGTGACGCATGCGACAGGTCGTGGTGATGGAGAAGTTTTTAAAAAGGAAAAATGCAAACTCCGAACTGGGCCCAGGTGAAGGCCCTAGTATGAGTGGTGGTAAAAAGAAAGCAAAGACAGTGAGCTCGAGGCAATACAGCAAAACTATATTTCGTTCGGATTTACTTTCACCGGGGATGAGATGACACCGACTCCATTATGCTTGGTGTGTGGCGAGAAGCTGTCCGACAGCGCCATGGTGCCAAGCAAGCTTAAACGCCATCTCCAAACAAAACACCCGTCGCTTCAAAACAAGCCGATGGACATAGCTAAAGTCCCGCTCTCAGATAACACAATTGCCAGACGTATTGATGACATGTCTACAGACATCGAAAGTCATGTTTTGGAAAAGATACGCATCAGTAGGAGATTTGCGTTGCAACTTGATGAGTCTACGGATATTAGTGGACATTCTCAGCTCTTGGCCAATGTGCGTTTTGTGGATGGAGATGCCATTAGAGAAAACTTCCTATTTTGCAAGGCACTGCCAGAAAAAACAACAGGAGGGGAAATTGTTCGGGTCACATCGGAATATCTTGACCAGGGAGGACTTTGTAAAGACACAACCTTTGAAAAGTCGTATATTTGCATCTTTGCGTGAGGAAATGGGAGCGGAGCATAAAGCCTTATTGCTCCATACAGAGGTCCGATGGTTGTCGCGCGGCAAGGTGCTGGCCCGTGTGTATGAGCTGTGGGAGGAACTTAGTGTTTCTGACAAATGAGGTCCGATTACTCAAATCTGTTTGCAAGTGATGAGTGGTAGGGGT
>OMOT01065276.1:2938-13684 GCA_900312575.1 Acanthochaenus luetkenii | reverse complement strand
AGGATCTTTCCCTCGATCCTGACTAGTCTCCCAGTTCCTGCCGCTGAACAACATCCCCACAGCATGATGCTGCCACCACCATGCTTCACCGCAGGGATGGTATTGGCCAGGTGATAAGCAGTGCCTGGTTTCCTCAATATGTGATGCTTGGCATTCAGGCCAGAGAGTTCAATCTTGGTTTAATCAGATCAGAGAATCTTGTTTCTCATGGTCTGAGAGTCCATTAGGTGCCTTTTGGCAAACTCCAAGCGGGCTGTCATGTGCTTTTTACTGAGGAGTGGCTTTCGTCTGGCCACTCTACCATAAAGGCATGATTGGTGTGCTGCAGAGATGGTTGTCCTTCTGGAAGGTTCTCCCATCTCCACAGAGGAACCCTGGAGCTCTGTCAGTGACCATCGGGTTCTTGGTCACCTCCCTGACCAAGGCCCTTCTCCCCCGATTGCTCAGTTTGGCCAGGCGGCCAGCTCTAGGAGGAGTCCTGCTGGTTCCAAACTTCTTCTATTCAAGAATGATAGAGGCCACTGTGTTCTACGGGACCTTAAATGCTGCAGACATGTTTTTTGTAAACTTCCCCAGATCTGTGCCTCAGCACAATCCTGTCTCGGCGGTCTACGGACAATTCCTTCCACTTCATGGTTTGGGTTTTGCTTTGACATGTACTATCAACTGTGGGATCTTATATAGACAGGTGTGTGCCTTTCCAAATTATGTCCAATCAATTTACTTTACCACAGGTGGACTCGAATCAAATTGTAGAAACATCTCAAGGAGCTCAATTTTGAGTGTCATAGCAAAGGGTCTGAATACTTATGTATGGGGTATTGTGTGTAGATTGATGAGAAATAAATGTATTTAATAAATTTACAATAAGGCTGTAATGTAACAAAAGGGGTCTGAATACTGTATGAATGCACTGTTTTGGTTACCTCAGATGGTAGGACAACCAGTTTCTCTTTTTGATATACATGGCTATTAAGTCTATAGTTACTGTTAAGTAAAACGTTTGAGTTTGACTTAATCCTGGAAACTGTCCATCTTTGAAAGGGTGTAAAGTACATAAAACCCATATTAAACTAGAGGGCACTCGGTAGAGCGCATACCTCCACCACACCAAAGAGTCCCCTTTGTCCTACCACATTTGGATCATTGCCAACATTTTATCAATTGGTCCTTGTCCCATAAGCCATCTCTCCACCAAGTTTAATCAAAATCCGTCCATAACTTTTGGAGATATCTTGCGTGCAGACAAACAGACAAACAAACAAAAGGGGTGAAAACATAACCTCTCACCAACTCCATTGGCAGAGGTAATTAGATCATGGCTGTTCTTAAATTAAATTAAATTATCATTTGTTTATTTGACTGTAAATAGATCTATTGGACTTAAAGCATTATTTTTGAGTCATAGTTGTAAATAGTGTATACTCTTTTCCTCTTATCCTATATGTTTACAGTCATTGCTCATCACAGTGCATCTTTCAGGACGTCACACAGATTGTACTGGCTGAAAAGGCAATGCTGGAATTTCTACCCTAGATCTCATGTTTACTAGAGAGGCACTTTAACCAACTAAACCACAGGCACAGTCCCAAACCTAAAATTATAAGGTGAGTTCTCATTTGATTTTAACTAAGATAACTAAAGTAGAGATGGTCTGCCTTATGACAGACCTGAACGTACTAGACATACAGTACATCCAAACTAACTGACACTAGCTAGGGCGCGCCAAGTCTCTGTAATAGTGTGATTAATAGAGAAGCAAGAAGGGCAACGGGCCAACTGTAAATTTAAGTAATTGGCCGTTTTACATCAGCAATCAAGCTACTGCCCTGTCCTGACAACACTGACTTCTGAAATAGTTATGTTGTTGCATAGTACATTAACTTGTATCTTATAAAACAAAAGGTCATGTACATGCACTGAATCAGAAATTGATTCAGATATACTAAAACAAAATGATGAGCTACTGGACATAGATACCGATATAGCTATGCTGCCTTCAAGGTCTGCTTACAAATGTCATACATATGACTTAATCCACATTCAAGTGCTTTGGGTCTGAAAAAATAACAAAATGGACCCTATTACAAAACTAGGTTTTTAGTGGCTGTTGTTTTATTTTAGAAAGTGGCACAGTCGTACTTTGAACAGCAGCGGCAGAATGATGAGGAGAAAATATGCATCAGGCATGTACTTGTGCATGTTTTTATTAATTCATTAGCCAACAAGTGCTGTATGTTTAGTTCTAATTATTTACATATAATGTCAAACAATAACATGTAATAATACAATATTCATTCATCATCATTTTTACCATCAGTTGTTGATACAGCTTTCATGCACTCAATGTTTTTTATTATTTTATTTTACCTTTATTTTCACTTAAGAACAGATTCTTATTTACACGGACAACCTGGCGTTTGGGGGAAAGGGGAGGGGATAAAATCACATCTCGTCACATCTCAGCAACTTGGGTAGAAAATTCATAGAAAATTCTCACGTTCTCAGTCATATTTACCGCTTTGTTATTTCCATTCGTTTCAAGGAATGTTTTTGTACACATGAAAAAGAAAGCTCTCTCTTTTTAAAATGTGTTTTCCATGCCCAAGATAGATTATTATTAACCCAAGATACATAATTATTTAACTGTGACATCTTCCTACTTTGTATTTATTACACTTGGCTATCATTTGAACTGTGACAAAGTGAAACGCATTGCATTCAATGCTTTTGGTTGTGTAGGCTAATCGTTTTACTGCCATTTTGCCTCTAGTGAGCAAATATTCGCTTGAATGTGTATTTAAGTTTAAAGACATTAACTTAACTACCTATCTAGAGAGACCAGTGGTTTTTAGGTGAGGGCAGAGTGACAGCCCCTCTGAACGGAGCTCTGCCAGCTCTGCCATTCTAAAATGGATGAGCCTCAGAAATCACCTCCATAGTTTAATAGCTTTAGAGAAAGAAAAAAAACAGAAAAAAAAACATTGTCTTAGTCTATTTTTCTTTCTTTGGGAACACTCAGGCACTTCGCTAGGAATTTTAGTCAGACTGGTGTGACCAAAGAAAAAAAAAGAGAGGCAAAATGCAACCACATGTTTGTACTTTGGAGCCCTGAGTTAGTCTAGGTGATACCATTGTGGACTTAGAATTTAAAGCTCGCTGTCATCTTAACTAAACTAGATCAGTAATAACGGTAGTTTTGTAGGGTTTGGGGTGGATTTTGTTCTTCCAGACAGTTTTTTTGTCAAGGTGCTCGGGCAAAAAGTTTTGCCAGATAAAATCCTGTTGTTGCACCTAAGCCATGTATTCACCACTGGGTAGATTAATGTATGTTCACTCCAGCTCTGAAAGATCTATATTTATATGTTTAGTGTCAGTACTCATCACAATGCATCTTATCTAACTTCATTCAGATTATTCTGGAAGAAACATTTGCAAGACAAAAGAAAAGGCACTGCTGGGATTTGAACCCAGGATCTCCTGTTTACTAGACAGGCGCTTTAACCAACTAAGCCACAGCGCCTGGCAAGTACTAATGGGGGAGCTTGTTTCCAAGGTTTTGCCACTAACCAATTAATTATACTGTAAAATTAGTGTCATTAGTGATGTTTTTGTGTGAATGAGTGTATGTGTGAGAAACAGAAAAAGTGAAAGACATCATATGTTGACTTTCACTAACTACACTAGATTAACAATAAGAGCTGTTTTTATTAATTATATTTTAGGGTGGAATTTGATCTTCTGGACAATTCTGTCAAGGTGAGGTCAACCAGCAACTCATGCAGAAAAGGTCAGCAAGCGGAGAAGCAGTGGACAACGTTTTGTAGTCAATCACAACAGTTTAACAATATCACATCATCATAAATGGTTATTTAAGCAAAGCCAGTGACTTTGAGGCCAATGTTTTGAGATTAGCCTAGAATATGTTTTGATGAGGAAGTACATGTACTGTATATATAAGTCAAGTAAGAGATTTGCACTGCACAAGAGTGTGGGTAAATATCGATTTACGTAGTGCTCAGTGGGATGGTTATTATATGTCAGCAAGCTTTAAAATTGTATTGAGGGACATACCAGGGCACAAATTGATCTTACCTGTCTGGCAGAGCCAGAGAACACAATGTCAAGAAAGGACAAGCTAGGATATATGAATCTTCTTCACTTTTTCCAAAGAAAGGTAGGATATGTGCTAGGTTTGGTTAAATGCAAAGAAAATGTGTCTCTATATATTTTCCTAATGCATAGTAAGGCTCCAGCCATTCAGAATGGATGAGGCTTTTTACCTAGGCCATGGCATAATGACAGTTGTTACCTAAAGATATGATGCAGCATGGAAAAATGTCAGCTTTAGCTGAAGAGGATGAGAAGTAAAATAATTTGCTTCTTAAAATCAGTTACACTTAAATTAAGTTTCCATATCTAATAAATAACAAAGTTAGCTTACTATTAGGTTGTAATAATATTATGAGTAAGTTAATGATATAGAGGCACAACCTTTGATTAAATATAACTTATTAGTTTTTGGATTAGATTTATTCAGTTTTGTTTACAGGAAAACATACTGTATATCATCTATAGCCTTTACGTGTCCTTTTATACATACATTAATAAGGGTGTATCTCTGTTTATCTTTTGTACAACCTAAACTGAACAAGAGAGAGGAGAAGAAGACAGAGAGAAAGGTGTGGGGGGGAAGAAATAAGGAGGCAAGAGAAGAATTAAAAAGCAGAGGAGTGAAGAGAGAGAAGGCAACAGATACGACGGACAGCAGACTACAATATATCACTGTAGGCCTGCACAGACTGCTGTTCAACGTGTTTATTCTGCTGCTTCATTTAGACCTATGTATGTTCACATCAAAGTGCACTAGATGCATTTTGCAGTTACATTTTTACAAAGGTCTCCCACAGGAGGATGCCCAAGGAGATTAAAGATAATGTTGTGCGGGCCAGAAGAGGGCACATGCATGTCTACACTTTTTCTGTTAAGATGAGTTACCACCTTTGCTTGATTTTTAGCCAGGAAAAACTCACACCTTCTCTAAAAGCATCATATTTATGTCTAAAGGTTCCTGCTCTTGTTCCATATCAAAATTCCTCACTTTTTCTAGACCTTATTTCTTGCTGGATTTTTAAATTGTTGATTGTGTTGAGTTGACAATTGGTCTACAACTACATGTGTGTCTCAGGACTACACAACAGTTCTTTCCATATATTTGTGTAATTCCCCACATTTTCAAGAGCTGAAAAGAAAAAGGAACCCGCTTTCCAGAATTTACCAATCTATGGAGGGACCCTATTCTTACAAATGACACAAACAGAAACATTAGCTTGGCTGTAGATCTCCTCTTTACTAGACAGGCGCTATAACCAACTAAGCCACAGCACCTCCTGAAGGGCACTGTCTGGTTCTCTCAATAAAACACATACACACACATACACACACAAACATGTTGGTTCTGCTACACATTGCATTGGCATGCATAACGCCAAAATACACTTTTTCTGTTTTGAGGAACATGTCCTCAAGTCATATGCTGGTATTCATACCACAGCATACTTGTGTACTTGTAAAGGGCTTCGGGAGCTTTTAAGTAAAATCAACCCTTGTACACACACAAACACACATCCTCACTGGGATCCTTGGACATGTTTGGGCCTTTCGTGCCGTCATGGTTACACTGCCATGGTAACCTCAGTGTACGTAAACATGGACAGACAATTAAAAAATACAAGAAGCAGAGGGAAGGATCAAACATGGGAAAACAACTGAGATCAATTGGTCAACTGGACAACAACAGTATAAGCAACACGACCCACAAACGCACCACACTGGTGCTGTTCCCATCTAAGCTTCCCTAAAGCCTGGGAAAACACTGCTAAATAATGAGTAAACCTTGGCTTGCCCTATTTGCCCCAGTACTTGAATCCTGTAAAATGAAACAACCTGTGACCTTGCCCATGCAAGCAAGAATGAGAATGCACTGTTTACAATACTACCCTGTATTAGCCGCTATTTCAACACCATCATGGGCAACAGGGTGGCACAGTGAGTAGGAAGACGGACCTTTAACCAGACGACCCCAGAAGGTCACTGTTATAGTCACATAACTAGGAATGGAAACAGGATGTAGAGTTGACCATGACACACCAGGGAGTATTCTCTCTATCCGTTCTAACTGAATGAGTGCGGATATAACATCGTAGCACACTATTGTGCTGAGCCAATCAGCTGTGGTTCCTGAAACATGAGACATCTAAGAGGTTTCTATGGAAAATGAAGATACTCCTCACACAAAAACTGCATTTCTAGTGAAAATGGGCGGACATCACTTTGTCACGGTTCAGCTTGATTGTAACTGTGACACTTGTCACATTGTAAAGCTTGGTCACAGACTGACTGTTTAGTTTGCTGCCATGGCTAATAAATGAGAAGAAATAGAGTTAATAGAGCACTCTGTTGTCCACTATGTGTGTTCTGACATTTTTGCTTTGGCACAAGGTATAAAAATGATAGATAAAAGAGAAAGAGAAATACAATATACAACCAAATATCAAATGTCAATCATGATTCATGTCGCTAGCTAATTGCACAAATCACTTCATCTTACTAGCACTTTCAGTGCATAGCTGTACAAAGGGAAGCCGGGAAGCCCCTGTGTAACAACGCACACTGTACTGTCAGCTTCACAACTAATGATGCAGTTTGTACAGTTTTCAGAAGGCTCTCTCTCTAGATGAATGTTTGTTTGGGCATGATGCCTCTGACATTGTTTCTACCGATGGTTTCTAGACTTAACAACCTGGCTACACATAAGATATGTTGCAACAAAAAACGACATTCATCACAGAGATATATCTGACTTCAAGCCACACACCAGATCTAGCCAACGTAGACACCAGCTTTTGAAAGCTGATAATGGCCTTTTTGTGAAGGAGTTTCATTTTCTGTTCAATCTCGACTGATATCAAATCTATTTAAAATAACTGTTTAAATGTTTATAATCTGACACCTCCATCTTTAAGGCAAACATGTATATCCTATTGAGCTAAGAAAGGGATAGTGGGTATGTGAAAGCTTGGCCACCATTAGTGTACATGTACTATAAGGTGAGTCATTTTTATGGTCAGGGACTGTGTGTGTGCATGCGTGTGTGTGTGTGTGTGTGTAGAGCTGTTTGGACAGACATATGGGTATTGGGGATTTAGTTGAATTGAGGGCACTAAGTTGACTCCTGGAATCCAACTGCTCATCGTCTCTCCTTTTCTCCTCTCTCCGCTTGTCAGGCATCATTTGTGATTGGGATGTGTTTCCCCAACTGATCCTTTCTCTCCTCCAAGGCTCGATCATACATTTGTTGAATCCGCTGTGTCATCGTCCACCGGCTTGGGACTGAGTAAGACGGCTCGACACTCATCAGAGACCTCAAGCCTGGCGCATCCACTCCGCTTAACTGTCTTGTGTCTTTCACAATCATTTCCGCAATCAGCTGGGTGATTTTGGCCTGTGGACTGCACTTGTAGAAGGATTACCCACCACGCCATCTTGTTCAAAATCTGCGGTCGCGTGTTTTAATCACAGATGGTTGTTCATTGAGCCGGTACTCCCCCCTTTCACTCCGAACATGTTACAGAGTTGCCGTCGACTGAAATACTTCCAGGATATAGCTTATCTGCCGTGCCGCTCATTTTGGTGCTGTTACGTCCTTCACCAGACAGTAAGAGTAGGAGTCTGCTGTGCAGGTCCGCCTACAAGATTGGTTCTCCCTGATGGCTCTCCACCTTTTCAGTTTCAGTTTCATTTATTTGTTACTCAAAAGGTAATCTGGTAACCTGCACTGATTGGTTCCTGTTGCTACAGATCTGCTCATCCAATCAGCAGGCACCATTTAAAAATGGTTGAATTCATCCTAAATGGATAGTTAAATGTGTACACACACCCATCCCTAGTATGCACGGGTATGTGTGAGAAAGTGTGTGTCTATATGTGTTCCCCCTGATTTAAGAGTTAATATCTACTGTACGCTTTAGACAGGAAAATGTGTGTGTGTGTGTATGTGTGTGTGAGAGTGGCTGTATGGCCACACTTTCACTGTCCCGTTTACAGCAATTTTGCAGCTGATTTTTGAAGGCTAGAATTAGGTGACGTGCTGTTACCTCCAGCACCCTATCAAAGATTTAGCCAGGTGAGCTGTAGATAGTCGACACCTTCTCTTTCAAAATGACTGACAGAGTGAAACTGAAACAAATTATGGTACGTTAACAAAATGGATCCTAGAATTTAGAGATATTACACAATAAACTTCAGAGCATGATTGATGAACTCAAAACTCTTACTGTCCTGTGTTCGATCAAGTCATTTCAGCCTTATGGTGAGGGTGGACTTCATTATGTGGATCGGCCGATCCGAGTACTTTTGTAATTTCATTCATGCCGACAAGTAGGCTATTGGCCTAAAATAAAATAAGTACAGGAACAAGTGTGCCAATTATTTTTATTAATTTGACCATATTATACAGACCATTGTATTTCAATCAGTCAAAAATTATGAAAACTATAGATAAAATAGCATAGAATATGGTAGTTTAGAGGATGGCCTTTCATTATGGACTCAAACGGAGAGCAGATAAAGCAGTGTTTTCCCATACATAGGCTCAACTGTGGAGCATATCGGCATGGTGGCCACAAAATCAAAGGTTGGTCAATATATAGAAATTGATCTAAATTTATCTTTAATTCACCTAATGTGCATATCACGTTATGTCTGTTCTTTGGCGATGCACAGACCAGTGGAACTGTACTCAGTCCGACAGAGCCTCCCATTTTGAAAACGAAAGTGAATCTTACAATTCTACAAATTGCTCTAATCTTGCATGTGTTAGTAACATGTGTTAGTAACGGTATTTGTAAACAGTGACAATTTTTCATCGGAGATGTGTAGAACCGCTCAACACTCAGATAGTGAGTTAACATGAGTGCAGTGCAAAGACTGGCATATTGCCCCAGTTTACCACTGGTTTCCACTGGAAGCGCTGTCACTGTATGTAAAGACAAGTAATTAATCCTATTGAAATTGAACCTCCCCACGCCGCCACAAGTAAATTGTCAACTTGTGGAAAACACTGTAAAGAATAACGCCGCAATGCCTAATAAAACAGCCTATAGCCAAGACATCTTCTAAAAAAGGTACTACTAATAATATCAAATTATAATAAAACACTGCAGACATTTTTCTTTCCCGCCTATTGCTCATTATGCATGTCATTAAGTATATGTATCGGAACAACTTAATCTTCCAATACGAGTACGAATACTTAGGGGCCGGATCTAATCTAATCATTTTTATTTATATAGGCCTTTTATATAACCATGTCTCAAAGGGCTTTACATATAGGGCATCATACATACTACATCATCGTCATATATATATATACACATCATATACTACATTGTATACTACATCATATCATATACTGCACACAAACACACTCACATCTATGTATACTATCTTATAAAGCAGAAAGGCTATGAAATTGCTTTAAAAAATGTGATTGGTATCGTCATTAGTTGTGTTCCAGCAGACCTGTTCCAGCAGCAGACAGAGGTGTGTGTCTTAAAGAGTATCAGGTTAGTTCATTACGTCACATCTGGTGTTAATACAAATTCCAGCAAAACTCTTTTAGCAAGGACACTTCAGCAGAGCAGATGCTTGTTGTCACACAGGCTTCAGCCCAGTCCTTTCAGTTGAAAGGCGGACTTCCTAATCACTGTGCCACCCTGCTGCGCCTGATTCTACCACGATCAGAATGTGTCATCACAAATAATCACAAAACATTAAAGGCTAGGGGCTAGAGTACTGAGAAAACACTGCAGGCAGCGTCTTTAAGCCACAAGGACATTTCAGCCAATTTGGAGATCTTTACACAGTGGCATGTATCCCCATCCCTCAATGAGTGAAAGAGCTAACATGCAGTAACTGCTTATGTTAAATGGACTCTCGTTAAACACAATCCCTCTCCATCTCTCTCACAAGTGAGACCAAGGCCTTGTTCACTCTCCAAAACCCAGCAGCAGTGCTGCAACAAGGCAATCTGTTCTCAAACAGCTGGAGCTGCCCCTGAGAGAGAGCGGCAGAGAGAGACAGGAAAGACAGAAAACGTCACGGAGAGAGAGAAAAGTGAAAATGAGAAACAGAGAGAAAGACACAGAGATGGAAGAAGAGACACAGAGAGCATTAGAGTTTGCTGTCATAAATAATCAATGCTTAGTCAACACAGAAATGAGAGCGTGTGAAGGAAACAGGGTTTCCTCCCACTGCCAAATCCAAAAGGGACCACACACACACACACACACACACACACACACATGAGCAAACTGAGCGAAAAAGAAAAAAGAGACATGGAGACAGAGAGACAGAGAGACATAGACAGAGAGACAGGCAGAGCAAAGGGGAGACAGAGAAACAGAGATCAAAAGAGAGAAAGAGTGAGTGACAGAGAGGGAGAGATACAGAAAGAAAGTTGGAGATGTGTGGAGAAAAAGAAAGAGAGGCAGAAAGAGAGAGACATGGAGAGAGAGCAGGAAGAGGGCAGCAGGAAATTCCTTCGTCATTTCCCCGACCCGTCGTCCTTCTGAAAACTGGAATATGAGAATACTCCTCCTCTTTTCCTTTCTCATGCCATACTCCCTCCCTCACTCATTCCTTTCCTTCCTTCCCTCTTTTCATGCATTTGGGCCATGTGTGTGT
>OMOT01065262.1:0-10083 GCA_900312575.1 Acanthochaenus luetkenii | reverse complement strand
ATTTGAGTGACATGAAAAGTCTAATGTCTGTTGTATGTCTTGTACTGTATGTTAAGTCCTGTTGTACCTGTACCATGTGTGTCACTATGCACTTTGTTACTGTCTTAGTGGTCGATACATCTCTGTCAGCAAGACAAAACATCCATTGTACTTGCCAGGTCATTGCGAGTGATTCTGATTCTGTTTGTGTTGTAGTGTACAATCTGATTGGATGGTCTTCGCTTGCTTTGCGCAGGATGCAGCATTGGCATATTTTAATGTACAAGGGCATTTTAGGTCAAAGTTTGCAACTTCAGATCCAGCTATCTTATTTTCTCTTATTTCGGTCCTTGGTCCTGGAATGACCTGCAGGTCCATCTTAAACTGGAATCTCTCATTTGTTTGTCTAGTTTTAAACAAAAGATCTCAGAGGTTCTTGCCACTAGCTGCTCCTGTTGAAATGTGTAAATAGAATGCAATGACTCTTGATAGGTGCTTTTGCATTTTTAATCTCTATTAGTTGTTTTGTATGTTATGTATTGTTTTTGTCATGCCCCAATGTGTAACTATGCTGCCTTCTTGGCCTGGTCAGTATTGTAAAATAGATTTTGATCTCAAATGCTTTTATCTGGTTAAATAAAGGTTAAATAAATAAATAAGAAATTAAGTGCAGCATGGTGGTGTATTGGCCACTTACATATTCAGAGTTTAATTCCAAAATTAGATATGAGATAATGATTGTTTTGATGATTAAAACTCATTACAGAATATTAGTAAAGTAAAGTAACATTTTAGAAGATATAATTGTCTGTTTTTAAATAACGAGCAATTAACATCAAGCAGCTATTTTCTTTTCCCAAAATGTGTACCATAACTGTTTGGATTTAAACCCTTAATTTGATCCCCTGCTCGGCAGCGACTGCTCTCTCCCAAGGTGAATTGAAAGTCAGAGCCCAGCCGGTGAGTCTAACGCGCAGAGGGTTGCAGGCCAGGTGACGACACAGCAAGGTTCAAATAATGTCAAGTGCTGAGGGATAATCCTGATGCAAGACAAACTGAATGAACTGAAATTGGGGCATCCTTACAGATAAAGTCAGCAGATTAAGAGCACGAGTATGATATATTGTTTTCCATGCATAAAGGTGATCGCTGGATGATATTTGGGAGCCCACTAGTGACTGTGAGATTGGATATATGGCTCTGCTGTGTCAGGAACAGAGTTGGCTGGGTTAAGTCCTGTGCTGTCTTCTTCTATACAAAATGTGTACTTGTACACAAAAAACCTGAGTCAACCTGGTGATTCATTGAAAAATTGTCTTGATATCAAAATGGCCATTGACCAACTTCATTTCTACAATTTTATTTGACACTATGTGACATCATTTTAGTTTAGTTTAGGTTACTAGCAAGATTGCCTACAACTAATTAAGAATTTAACTAATTGATATAACTCTCTCCCAGGTAAATCCATGATAATAGTTATTCTTGCATACTGGTTCTTGCTTCTATCAGGGACTCCAAGACAGCTTTTCTTTTTACAAGAAATGATTTTGATTTGTCACTTTTAAAACATGGCAGGCTATATATTTGGTTACCTTGTCTTGACTGACCCTTGACTCTTCAAATGTTTTTGACCCTGTCCATTCTTCAACCAATCACAGAAGAGTAGCCCAACCTAACTAAACATAATTTGCCAACAATTATCAGACCACTCTAAACATACTCTCATATATTGTACCCAAACAGGCTAAAACAAATAATGTATTTGCTAATGCTATTGGAACCCAGGTCTCATACCATGGTAGGAAATGAATGTCAGTCACCAGTTGATTATATCAAACCTCTTTGGCAGGTAAATAAACATTTGGTACTCTTGTATCCTGAAAATCTAGTTGGCCGGTGACAAAATGAATGTGGCTGGTGAATTTAGGGACTTACCAGCCACTGTGGCCTGAGGACAATGAAAGTGATTTTGCTGGCATGTCTGGTAGCTGGTGAGGTCCAGGACAGGTGACCCTGTGCTGTTGTGTCCCCAGAGCAGCGGGAGGCGGAGCAGGAGGAGGGCAGCGAGGGCCGAGAGGAGGGACAGGACTCGCCAATCGCCTGCGGAGATGACATCCACCTCTATGACAACCAGAGCAGCCCTGGGCCAGGTCAGTACAGAGAGAGAGAGATTGAGAGGAAGGTAAGGATAGAGATAGAGAGAATATGGAATTGAGATATAGAGGGAAAGAGGGAGATGAACAGAGCTGGATACGATAGAGATAGAGGGAGATAAAGAGGGAAGTTGAAGGAGGGAGAAGAGATGGTGAGGGAAAGGGAGACGGAGGGAGACAAAGCGATGGATGAAGAAAGGGAGGGGAAGAGGGAGAGAGGAGAAAGGGAGGATTTGTGTGAGAAAGAAAGGCTAAGGGTCAAGAAGAAGAAGGATATTCTTTTCAAAGACCTTTTTGTGTTTCAGAAATGCTCTCTTCAATGTTGATCTCAGAGATATACTAATTTAAAAACTAATGCAGCTGAGTCTTGGTCTATTGACCTACATGGGTGTTGTGCTGTGCATGGACAGACTTCCCACTGAAGCCTCTGAATTTGTTGCCGCCATCGCTATAAGTGGGAATGTGTGTCAGTCAATTTGCCTGGATAAAAAAGGGTAAAAGGATAAATTCACGAACTGACACTCTGAATATGCCTCTGCAAGTCAATTAATAACTCCTGCTGTTCAACTGTGTGATCGATATCACCAGATACTTTTTCTCACGGTGCACCTCTAATTTTTTAAATCATAATGTGAGGCACCTTCTTCAAAGGGAATGGATGTCTGCAGAATGCCACATAATTAATGGAGAAAGCAAAATAAAATTCCTCCCCACCCCTCTAAAATGTATACAGTAATATCTATTGAGTTCTGGTGGGGTCTGAGGCTGAGGCAGATTCCATCCAGAGCCTGATGGTAGGTGTTGACTTGACAGACAGCTCCTCAGCTGCAGGTGCAGATGATTTTGACCCCATAACTAGAAACCCCACAGTCAACAGGTTACCGTTTCCATGGCAACAGTCACACGTGCACCTCAAAGAGAGAGAGAGAGAGAGACAATCATTCCCTTTGAATGTGACAGGTGACCAACTTGGGCTGATTCTCCATACATTGTACAACTTAAAGGATTAGTTCGATATTTTGGACCTTAGACCCTATTTGCGGACTTACTACCATGCAAATAACATAGAGACCATCATTTCACTGACCAGTTCAGTATTGAGCTTTCTACAGTTTTCGTGCAGGCTCTCACTGGGCTACAATAGAAGTCAACCGGGCAATCTTACATGCTTTGAAAAAAACTACTGTACATTTTTCAGGGAAGGGAGGCTCAGTGTGTATTCTTACAGGTCTCAGTATGCTCTCCTGCTCTCCTGCTATCACAAACCAGATGTTGAAACAACAGTTGAATTTGAAACATTACATGGAAACAGAACTATTTCGCCGACCGCACTTTGCACTGCAAATGTCCACACTCTAGCTTCTCAAATAACAGATTCCTACAATACAGTATTATCCGAATAGCAAGGATTACTTACATAATTGAGAGTTGTCCGTTTGGTCCCTCCGGCCTGGCCTTCTTCCTCCAATTTATTTTGTGGACGTGGAAGAAGGTTTCTAAAAGTCCATGGTGTCAGTTGCGCACGCTGGAGCTGATCCAGTGTCATCCACAGATACATACAGGTTTTCAATGGCATTCGGTAGCAAAATATCCCACTCCATACAACACAAACTTTCCTCCTCTCTGGGCATCTGCTTGCACCTCTTGCAAGAACACCAAAAGTCCCCCAACATTCTTGGTCTAGCCTCGTCTGCGACTTAGCATGGCTGTGCTCACCTACTTCAGCCTCTCTCTCTTCTCTTGCTCTCTTCTCATCCATGTCCGAGTTCCATGTCTGTGTACTTTTGAGCCAAACTAGATCTAACTGAACAACAATCAATGGAAATATAGAATAGTATAAGACAAACGTAGGGAAACAGAACAAAGCACAGGGCACACAATTTCTTTGCAGGACATAGTAAACCTACCTATTCTACAAGGCCTGAACTACCAAGCAAAAACTTCCAAGAAAATCCTATTATGTGAAAGAATTGAAGAAACCTTGGGTGGGCCAAGTCAAAAAGGAATCCCCCACCAGGACGGCTGAGCATGCAATAGATGCCGGGACAACCAGTGGAATGTACAATAGCATAGGCAATGACAGTGACATAGGAAACAGATAGGGCAATAGAGGCAGAGAGATGGGGGCACGATCGGCGACGATCACGTAGTAACAGCCAGGTAGAAACAGCTTCAGGGATGGGACATTGGCCAGCAATAACGACCGTAGGGGAAAGGGCAACACCCATGTCCAATGCATGGTAGGAACACTTTGCCAATGTCTGAGAAAACATAAAAGACAAACAGACAGACACACTCCAGCGAGCATTGACAACCATAAGAGCCAGGGCAGGAGCTGATGACCATAGGGGCTAGGACAGGAGCTGGTGACCGTAGGAGCTTGGGCAGCATCCACGTCCACTGCATGGTAGGACCACTGCGCCAGTGTCTGAGAAAAGAGGAAGCACAGACAGACACAGAAACTCCAGACAGCACTGATGACCGTAAGAGCCGGGGCAGCACCCACATCCACTGCATGGTAGGAACACTGCGATGGGGTCTGAGAAGGAGAATGACGGGCACTAACCGACAGGCTTTTTCGGGCCCCATCGGGCTCGGGCTGAAACTCGGGCCCAATGGCATCACGTTACTTGCAGTTCCGAGCTTGGCCACTTCGCCAAAATCGCCCCACAAGAGTTGAGGTGGTTAGATGATGTAGTAAGCTAACAAAGCTAAAATAATTGTATTCCTGGTTTTCCTTAAGTTAAGGCTGTTGCTGGTGCTTTCATATAAAACATTTTATAAATATATAATACAAAATATACAAATAATCAAACAGCAGCGACACAATATGTAACACTGCCATCTAGGGGTTAAGTGTACAGTAAAAATGTACATGAGCAACAGAAAGGTGAAATTGCTTGGCTCGTCAATAGGCAAATCTTTACAATTATAGAGATTATTATTATACAGATATCAAAATATTTGGATGTACAATTCATGAGGTTAACTTTTAACTATAGCTTTAAAACCTTTTAAAATAAATTCAAATATAATACAGAGGTATGGTGTACAATCTTACATTTTATCAATTAAGTTTCAAGTTAAGAATATAATGGCATATGCAGTGTTTTTCTTTGAAAAGCTCTGTAAGATCAGCTGTCAAATTATCACAATACCTACCAAGTTATCAGAGTATTTGTCATATGGCCTAATTTGTTTTTCAGGGTAAATAATGATAAAAACTAAATTGCATGTAGTAATTTCTGGGGGAGGACCCTCACCCCCCACCTTAATCGTCCCTACCTCTTCTAAAATGATATTGACACCCTTGCTTTTGACCAAAGCACCTCAAAATCCCGTCTGTGTATTAATATTTAGTATGGGTGGCCCCAGTGGGACATGACACCCTAACCGTGGCAGTGTTAAGTACCATGCTCTGCTCTGTATACAGCTATAGAGAAATTATCAAAATGTAATTGTTTTATTTATCAAGTGTACAATATAACACAAGGTCATTCTGAAATTAAAGGTGAAATTCTTAGGACATTGCAAGCTACAACTACAATATAGGCAGTAAGAATAAGAGTAATAATATTATAAATATAAAGTGAAGGAGTACCGATGGATATGTACCGGTACATTAAATTATGGTGATATTTATCAAGTGCACATTATGTTTGTAATGCCTAATGGTGTCTGTTCCCACATTCTTATAGTGAATTATTCATTGACAGCACAGCTGCATGTTTGTTAGTGAAGAGTAGTTTTGGTTTTCATGCCAAGTCGTTGTTGTCACCGTATCAAATCAATGTACGATTCTGAACAGGACTTTTAATCACATCCTGTCTGGATTAAATAAGCAGTGGTTTGGAAAAGCAAATAGCTCAGTGATTCCATCAGACCCAGAGGCAAGAGGCTCATACCTCAATTAGACTCAATCTAATTGAGGTAGGAGCCTAATAACATGTATCTGTTGCAATTAATTAATTAATCTCTCTATATTTAACAGTGGCTTATTTCATGAGAAAATGTTGTCAAGCTTTAGATGCTTTCACATTTCTGGCATCTTGCCAGCATTGTTTCAGGGACAGTATTCAATCTTGACCTTTTTGGTATTGCGCTTGTTGGGTGTTTCACTGCACCAGACCAAAGATAAATGTGATAATGGTTTCCAGCATTTGCTTTACCATCAGGCTCTAAAGCCCTGCTGTAGTCAGTTGTGAAACTCTTCACTTTTCTATCCTGTGTGCAATCAAAGTCAGTCATGGTTTACACCACTTGGGGAAATAATTTTCTACAAACCTTGTATGCTCTTTATTGGGCAATGTAGGTTCAATAAAATGAAGTAAAAGTCAGAGAAAATGTAACGATTGCTATAAATCTTCACAATTGTCACCTCCCACAATCCTCTTTGTTTATTCAGAAATAAATATAGTTCCAACCCTTAAACAAGGGGAATGGACGGCACATTTGAATGATTTAGACATTTTGACACAATGTTATCCATTCTTCTCTCTTCAAAGAAGTTTGTGACAAAGCTGTTGAAAACACTATAAATATAATTTATTTCATGATTGTGTTTCTGCCAGGGCTGGGTTCAATTCCATTTCAGTTCAATCAATTTGCTTAATATTGAAGTGAAAGGGTCATGAAGGAGGACACGCTAGAAGCTTGAAGATTAAGACTTTGGCCAAGGCCATCACCTGACTTTGATAACCCTGAGTGGGGTATGTTTAATCAATATACAGAGTGTACAAAACACAAGGGACACTTTCCAGAGAATGGACTGACCTGTTGAATCCAGATCAATGCTTTGTTCCCTTTTTGATTTTACCTCATCATTTTACCATCACCATCACCATTGAAGGATCTCACCATTCAAGAAGAAGAGATGTACAGTAGATGAAGGGGAGGAGACAGGTCAAAGAGGTATTGTTGAAACCTTGAGACAATTTAGACATTTACTGTGCAAAAAGGGAAGCAATTCAATTAACGGCGATCCTGTTTTGTACACCCGGTATTTAATACTACTTTCTTAACTTGTCATAAGCAGGGAATTTTAAGGTAAGCACAATTCATTTACATTTTTCACATTCAGTTCATTTAGAATAAGTGAGCAGGTAAGGGTCCACTGTGTTCAAGGTCACTTCAACAAGACACACAGCTGATGATGGACACACTACCTGTTGTGGAAATTGAACCTGTTACCTTTCAGTTACAAGATGGTCTCTCTTACCACTAAACCATCCAACCATCCTTACCATCCTTACCACTGAGATGTCACAACACTGGACTCTGAGGTTACGCAGCACTCATGATTGACTGAATATACATCGATTGGCCTTTTAAGAGAAGAACCACGGGGGAAACAAACCTGTGTCACATTTTAACACTTCCTCTGCCTAATCCTACTCCCAAATTCTTCTGGATTACTTTTAAACCATATAGTATATTGAGACATACGAATGTGATCGTTGGGGAATACATAATCCTATATTAATATATGAATATCTCCTTACGGCTGCAGCCTGACAGCAATTAAAGCTGCAGCTCCCTCTGCCCCTGGGAGCGGATCAGCCGTGTGCTTTTGATAGCGAGGCTTTAATGAACCAAATCCAGCGTATACGACATGTGCCCCCTGCGATAGTCTCTTCACAGAGGTAGGGGTTGGGGCTCTCTTCCCCCTCCACTGCTGGCAGGGTTTTATGAAGGCAAGGTGTTTGGTGTTGCAATCAAACCTCCCCTTTTTGCACACTCACACACACACATTCACTTGGGGCTAGATTATTGATTTTACGATATTACAGTTTCCTAAGGGTTATTGGCTTGTTAAAGGGGGTCTTCTTGCTTTTCTATTGCTGGAGGGAGGAGTTAAAGCATTTATTGATTTACAGACAAAGTTGACACTGCATCAGGCAGAGCAGAGGAGGAAAGCCCATCGTAACCTAATAACGTCCTCCCCAAAGTAAACGGCGATAAGTGCATTATGTATTGGTGATGGCAGACTATTTTATGAGAGTCAGCAGTGTACTGCCAGACTGCTAGTTAGGGACTGAAGAGTGTGGAAAACCTCACTCCGTCGTCTGTCCCCATATAGTTTTCCAACACAAAAGGAGCAAGTTCTTTTCCTCACTTTTGTATTTTTTCTTTTTGAGACAGGGAAAATCCAGACCTTTGTACTTTATCTAAGGACCGAGCACTCACCTCGTCTCCACAGAAGTGTGTATTAAAGCCTTATCAACAAAGGACTTCCAATCCCTGTTCAGTGAGAGCTTTTATAGACTTGCCTCTTGACATTTTCATAACTATTTGAAAAGGGTCTTAGGCTGTCCTTCTTTACTTGCTCAGCAGTTGTTGTTTGTGATCTTTTTTTCAGAATTTGTGTTATTGTTGAATGCTCTGTTGGTTATAAATGTGTATGCCTACTTACAGTATATTATGGTCACCATAGGTTCCCATATATTTGGGGGGGGGAGAATTCTAATTCTACAACAGCAAATGCTGCTATGTTGTATAAAAAATTGTAGTAATACTTTTTAAAGATCTTGTAAATGCTGCAATATTTGTGAACGTGTGTATGTAAAGTCACATGACCCTTGTCAACTATGGACCTCATTCTGGAACATTTTCTTAAGTGTCTTCTTAAATGTCTTCTTACGAACTTCGTAAGACCAACCCTAAGAAAGATCCCAGCCGGATTCATGAACGCGTGGAAATGTGTTCTTAAACCTCCAAAGTGTTCTCAGCTGCGCTCCCTCGAATGAGGAATGCCACTGATACTTAGATTGAACGCGCGTTCTCATACACCTGAATTTGCATACATAAACGCCCTACCAGCTCCTTATAAGGGCATGCAACCACAGGACCGTGTGCACACAGATGGTTTTATTTGTCACATGCAACATCATACCAGTAAGATGAGCAGTGGAATGTTTCTCCACTGGCTCTTACAATGTGCACACTAAGCAAGATAAAATAAAAATAAAAACAATAAGAAAACAACAATAGATAACAATATGGTATGTGGTATATGACGGTATTAATACTAGGGTGACCAAACGTCCTCTTTTACCCGGCCATGTCCTCTTTTTGGGTCCTAAAACATCTGTTTTTTAAACGAATTCCTTAAAATGTCCGGGTTTTTGCGTTGCTTGTTCCACTGACCATTTCCCCCCAAAAAGTAGAATTTTTTATATTGTTTTTCGTTCCATAAGTGTAACGTTACACATCGACTATTTAAAATGTTGTATAAGGCATTACGCACAGTTACCAGTTTGTATTAAACTATTCTGTAATTCCACTGATTGTTGTTCAGTTAGATCTAGTTGGGCTCATTTTCTGCAATGTCCTTTGAGACATGCTTGTGATAAAGGGCTGTATAAATGAATGAAATAGAATTTGTATTGCACATCACACTTATTGAGTCTCTCCTTCACACTGAGCGCTCACGTTGAATACAATGCCATGTTGTTAATTGTCTGTTGTGTCACTTCTTTTAGTACAATACAATTTAAAAGAAATGTTTTGGAAGTTCAAGTTCAAGTTCATTTATTTATATAGCCCTTTATCACAAGCATGTCTGTCTCAAAGGACTTTACAGAAAATTTGCCAACTAGATCTACCTGAACATCAATCAGAGGAAATTACAGAATAGTAAAAGACAAACAGAAACAGAATCAAGTACAAGACAAACAAAATCAATTTAGCAAGCCATAGCCCTAACTATTCTACAAGGCCTAAGTTACCCGGCACCACAGCCTTAGACCCTCAATGCATGCAAGGAAAAACTTCCACCAAAACCTTATTAGGTAAAAAATGGAAGAAACCTTGGGTGGGCCAAGTCAAAGAGGGATCCCTCACCAGGACGGCTGAGCAGGAGCAGGTGCCGGGACAAACAGTGGAATGTACAATAGCATAAGCAATGACAGTAATATAGGAAACAGATATGGTGATAGAGATGGACGGA
>OMOT01065257.1:0-13198 GCA_900312575.1 Acanthochaenus luetkenii | reverse complement strand
CTATAACAGCCAGCTGCTTTCGATTGTCTCACCACTGTGAATACATTTTTGTGAACACAAAGAGCTAGGTTGTGGGGAAATAGTGTTAATGTGAAAAATAAAATGAGAGAGAGAAAGCGAGAGAGAGAGAGACAGACGGAGAGAGCGAGCGAGCGAGAGAGAGAGAGAGAGAGAGAGAGAGAGAGAGAGAGAGAGAGAGAGAGAGAGAGGAGTCTATTGCTGTTTATTATGCTCTAGAAGTTGTAGGCTACATAGCTGTGTTGTCTGTACATTGCTAGTCTATTGTGTTTGTGCGCATATAACGCAGTTGATTCCGTGTCAGCCACGAAATATGAATTGCTGCCAGGCGGGACCCCCGATTGCAGTGGGGGTCCACCAACCACATGCTGGAGGCGGTCAATCAGAGTGATGTGATCCACTGTGTCAAAGGCCTCAGACATAAGAGCAGTAAAATGGCACAGGTACCTGAGTCTACAAACAGCAGTGTGTCATTCAGCACTTTCAGAGGGGCAGATTCGGTGCTATGCAGAGCTCTGAATCCAGATTGGCATATGTTAAGGATGTTATCATGGTTTAGGTGAGAGAGAACACATTTTTCAAGGACTTTAGACAAAAATGGGAGTTTGGAAATAGGTTGAATGTTGTTTGGGACTGTGGGGTCAAGGTTGGGGTTGGAGAGGATGTCAATCAATCATGTTTATTTATATAGCTCTTTTATACAAGCATGTCTCAAAGGGCTTTACATTGCTTCATATATACATAATACGTCATCATATGCATACATCATATACTATGTCATACACATCATATACCAAATGGTTTGAAAGAGAGAGATCCACCTTGAAAGAGCAACTCGAAAGGACAAGAGCATCTATCAACCAAGTAAATAACACTCAACAACTCCCATTTGAAGAAAAGCTCACCAGCAATCTGAAGAAGCTTGAGACCACTATTAAACAGATGAAAGTATGCAAGTTCAAAAGGGACCAGGATGACTACAGCCACGACCAGGTCTACCTCTGGGACAAAGGGCCGAGACGTCCACGCTCCTACCAGCGCTCTCAATTCCAGACACGGGACAGACTGGTTTCATTCAACCTGACCAGCAGTGAGGACGAGTCTCACCAACCCGCCACACTTTCATCATCAGCATCCCAACCTTCTAGGCCTCCTTTTTTGGAGGTACAATGGTCTACCTTACAGTCTGTACTACATCCACATGCAAAACGTGCAGGGGACGAAAGAAGAAGAGGCTACCCGCAGGACAGACCGACGCGCAGGACAGGTCTGCGGAATCGGACGCAAACACGGTGATCAACCTCTCCCCTGTTGAGCTAACTACAAACAAGATTAAGGCACTGTGCAAAGGTTTATCATTTGCCCCTACTAATAACACCAACCACTAATACTAAGATCGATTTATTTAAATTCTACAGGAATCTATATTTGAAAGTATGGTATTCCCAGAGATAAATTACGGGTGATCGTTCATATACAATGGAGAAGAGGTTCCGACCAAAGTCCCACTTCTTTCCCTTGAGTAACAACCCCAGAAATACAATCCGACTGTCTCAGAACAGAGTTTTGAATGAACTGCAACGCAATAAAGACATTAGACCTGACCTCCAATGTCCTGAATTCAATGGACCTCATTCAGGAATATTTTCTTAAGTGTCTTCTTAAATATCTTCTTACGAACTTCGTAAGAATGCATCTAAGAAACAGCTCCGCAGGATTCATGAACACGTGGAAATGTGTTCTTAACCCTCTAAACTGTTCTCAGCTGCACTCCTCCAATGAGGAATGCCACTGATTCTTACATTTTATGCGTGTTCTCGTACATCTGAATTTACATACAGAAACGCCTCACCAGCTCCTTATGAGGGCATGTAACCATAGGACCATGTGCAAAACAGTCACATGTAGTGTCATACCAGTAAGATGAGCAGTGGAATGTTTCTCCACTGGCTCTTACAATGTGCACACTAAGCAAGGTAAAAAAAAAAGACCAACAATAAGAAAATAACAGATAACAAGACAGTTTATGGACTATAAAATGATAACCAACAATAAGAAAATAACAACAGAGAACAAGATGGTATATGGACTATTAATACTAGGGTGACCAAACGTCCTATTTTACCTGGACTTTTTGTAGAAACATAATTCTACTGTATGTGTATGTTTATATGGATATGGTTGGAATGACAAATAATCAAACTTGAACTTCTGTAAAGTCCTTCAAGACATGCTTGTGATAAAGGGCTGAATAAATAAATGAATTGCATGTTGTATTTGTTGTACGTTGCACTTAGCACCTATATGATGGATATGATGCAGTTTGATTGATTACATACAGTATGTATTATATAATTGAGCATGCATTAATCTATTATTATCAATGGGGACTTTTGGTGTCCCGTGATGGTCTAAATGCTGTTTCATAGGCTTTTCCACCCTGACAAGAAGATAGTTCTGATGGAAACACTGAATAAAAATATTTTTTTGGCATGAAAATTGTCACATAAAAAAAAAGAAAGTGACATTGGACCTCATTCTGGAAAATTTTCTTAAGTGTCTTCTTAAATGTCTTCTTACGAACTTCGTAAGAACAACCCTAAGAAAGATCCCCGCCGGATTCATGAATGCGTGGAAATGTGTTCTTAACCCTCTATACTGTTCTCAGCTGCGCTCCTCCAAATGAGGAAATGCCACTGATTCTTAAAGTCCTTTGAGACATGCTTGTGATAAAGGGCTGTATAAATACATTAACTTGAATTTGTATTGCACGTCGCACTTAGTGAGTCTCTCCTTCGCACTGAGCGCTCACGTTGAATACAATGCCAAGTTATTAATCGTTTGTTGAGTCACTTCTTTTAGTGCAATACAATTTAAAAGAAACGTCTTGCAAAGACTTTCATGCTCATCAATTGATCATTCATGAGCAATTGGAAACTGCTGGGAAAGATCAGCTCTTCAGACAAATATGGACGGGCAGACAAGACTGAAGAAAACTAAAGATTTAATAATAATTATATTTTTATTTTTAAATACACGAGTAGGCTACTTGTGGATCTTGATAGGTCCTATCTATATTATTTAGGCCCATATGATATATTTTAGTGATGGATATTCACATGTTTATTTACAGAATGTAGATATGTCCATTCTATTCCACTATGGCTATATCCACGCGACTGAGTTTAGGGCTGATTTATTTATTCACTGCATTTGCAGTGTTCGTGTAGTGCTTTTATTTATTTTGTCACGATGCCTGTGAAACGTATTTGTTCATGATACAAATATTCTTATCATTATAATTATTTCAATCCGAAGATGTCTGTAGAATTGATGAGAATGCATAATTTCTCACAAATTCAGCCCTTAAGAACACAGCGCACTCCAGTCTGGCTGACTTACGACTGCTCTTTCATGTTCTTAAATCCTGTTCTTAGCTAAGAACGAATCCCAGATAAGAAACCATTCAGGAATGCCAGAATTGTCCCGGAAACTATGTAAGTGGACTTAAAAAGAAATTTCTTCTTATCTTTTGCGTAAATGCGTTACAGAATGAGGTCCAATGATATCACACCTTTGTTGTTCATACCCCCTTTCTCTCTCTCTCTCTCTCTCTCTCTCTGGGCGGACATCCGTCTCTGGGCTTTAGCGTCCATGTGGGGAACGGAACGTACCGCCCCTCCTTTACCTCCCCCCTCATATACTCCCTCCGTCTGCCACAATATATATATACAAATAAATGCTTTGTGTGCTTTTGTGGTAAATTTTTGGAGTCCATTAGCCCCTTAGGACTGTATCGGAGAGCCCCACCCAGGAAAGTTACTCTATAGTGAAGCAATTGTTCCCTAGTCACTGAAGTCATGCCAGGTGATATGGGAAAAAGAAGAAAGAAAGAAAAAGATGATGATGACGATGATGGTGTGTGTGTCTGTGTCTGTTTGTGTATCGACATACCCTAACCACAATGTTGTACTTGACCTTCTTCTTCTCCAGATGAGGGTCATAGCTATCAGAGCGCATCATCTCTGGCTGCAGCACGTAACCTGTACATCCATTCAGACTAAAGAGGGCGCTGTTAAGCTGGGTGTATTTATCTGGGTGGGCACACAAACATTACATGATTATCTGTTCCTTATTAAGTTTGTATGTCCACATAACACAAAGCAAGTTAGTTAGTGCAGCTCCATGTCAGCCTACTGCAGAACAACTGAAGTGAATGGGAATTGGTTCTTTAGAGTTCCAAAAAGGGCAAAAATGATGGGGCACCAACTGTCACCTTGTGAGTTTCGTGTGCAAAATTATGTCCACAAAACGCTGAAACAAAACCTAATTTAATGCAAAAAAGTTAGTGTATTTTCATTTTATGGACGAAATAAGCTTATATTTGAATAAAAGTATTCATTTATGTAGATTTATTCATTTGTATTAACACTACCAACATTTATTTCGTGCCACGAAATTATGTGGATGAAATTAAGGTAACACTTAACGCATCAAGGTTCCACATGTTTCCACAAGCTTGTGAGACTCTGGAAGTGTTTGCCACATTTTACATTGTGTTGAACGCTAAAGCAGACCCCAGCGTCAACAAACACACCTATTGTTCTCAATGGCTGCAGGCAAATTAGTGGTATAAATGTCACAACTGAGATTCTATAATGGAGACTGAAAACCCATCTCTTGAGATTACAGCTGGACCCTTCTTGAACAGACCTATCTAACATGCAAGGATCTCCTTCTACTCTTCTTAAAAAATACATTAAATAAAATCCTTCTGACTCTGAATGCTACTAATTCTTATTGAAGGCTTAGCTGATGAAGACTGTAATATACTGTTGGTTTGATTACTGTTGACAAAATGTACTTATTCTAAGTCACTTTGGACTAAAGAGTCTGCTAAATACCTTAATGTAATGTAATGTCATCATAGACTAACTTTTCATTACATTCCTGTTGTAGCTTTTGCAATCCAATTTTGACTATATCTGACTATATTCCCTGCATGCTGGAGAAAGTTTGTCTCATATCATGATTCCAAACCATGCCCCACTTCAAATTGAGTAAAGTATCCAATTACTTTAGTGTTGATATACATACCACTTTGTCTATAACTTAAGCGTGCAACACAATGTCAAATATAACAAACCAGTGTGCCAAGCTTTCCACCCCACATTTGCGTCATCTACTGGTTGAAATATATACTTAGGGACTTCCTGGTGGCTTGACCTGGGTGGATGTCCTGGGTTTTAATCTGAATTTCGCACCACAAAATAAATGTTGGCAATATTAATACAAATGACTAAATCTATATAAATAAATAATTGTATTTGAATATACAGTACGCTTATTTCATCCACAAAATAAAAAGCTATAATTTTGTGCATGAAATTAAGTGCTGTTTCTGCATTTTATGGGCGATATGGGAGAAATCAAACAAGGTGTTTCGCATTATGAAAAATGCATTTCATGCCACAAAATCAATTGTATGCACAAAATTCACAAGGTAACAGTTAGCACCCAATAAAAAATGAAAAGTGTTTGAAGCCAAACGATTGCACTGAGTCCAAAATACCTATATTTACACCAGTATTTAAGCACAAGTCTACACTAAAACTGTTGTTTTTGAAAGCGTTCACACATGCAACGTGTGGGTGTGAACGTTCGAGTCAATGTGAATGCACAGCCTTTCCCCATTTCCGCAAAAACAGAAAGAACTCTGCCTTAAGTGTCTTACTGTTTAGATAGCTGTTGTAGCCACTCTCCCTAGTGCTGACATTTTCTAAATGGTTAGTGCGTGTGCTTCTCCTGAATGCTTCAATGAGTGAAGCCTCCATCATCGCAGGATGCACCAGTGAATTTTCACCAACTACTGTAGTTGGTGCAATGATGCACGCGATGATGCACGTCATGTTCACGTTGAGTAGAGCGTGATGGGTGCACGCAAGTGTTAGTTTTAGTGAACACCTGCACTAAATACTGGTGTAAATATAGGTGTTTTGGACTACATTGTAACTGTCTTCTCTGGGAGCTCAGCCCAGCCAACTTACCTGCAGTCTGGAAGTTGAGCGCTACCATATGACATCCGCCAGCCCACAGAGGGTAAGGGTCATAGTTGGAGGACTCCACACGCTGGCCTTTAGGGTAGACCCGACTCAGAGCCTTGCGGTTGTACCGCAGGAAGTCCTGGGTCAGACACTTTCCTGGCGTCTTGTTCTCCACAAAGGAGCGAATCTCGTTGTAGCTGTAGTTGTCTGTAGAGAGATAAAAGGAAAGATGAATCATAGGTGGGCAAAGTGAGGAGTGTTGTCAATTGAGGGGTATATTATTTGGACTTACAATGGACTTACATCCACACCACAACAATCTTTTATAGATATCTCTCTTTTTCTGCATCATATCCATCATATCAGAGGTGAACGACACTGACTGGAACAGATCAGATCTTTAATATAAAGTTAATGTTGGCCTGGTCTAACAGCATTTATATTGTTAAGTGTGTATAGATGGTAAGAAGCTAAAATAAGTGTATTTCAGAACCCACCATGTAGATATGTTAATTGTTGTCATTTTGGGTAACTATAATGCCATCGGTAAGTATACTATGCTTGCGTGAACACTTTTTGTGTACATGCATCTGAGTGTGTGTGTGTGTGTGGGCTGTACCAAAGCGGTCCTTCTCCTTGCTGCGTGGCTGACAGTAAACCACCAGGTCCGACATCTCCATAGCAACCTCAGCCCTCTTCTCCACTTCCTCCTGTTGCTTGATCTGTGATTGAACAGAAAAAACAGCCACTTCCTGTTTGCATGGTAACACTGCCGTCGCAACTCATTCAGTGTCACCAACAAAAAAGTCCAGTTAAAATACTGTTAAAATACTGTTGCCCCACTGCCTTAATTTACTTGGTGATGTATTGGATTTTGTCTGAGCTACTGCTACAAGGATTGACAATATGTGATCCCTCAGCATGAGTGTTACATGTATTTTAGACCTACATTTTGAGTTATGATTAAGAAAGATCCTACAAGGTAATTTATCTACCAGTCAAACCAGTTTTAGATGTTGCACCACTTGTCAATCTACATCATGTGATGTCCATTCTGGTAGAGTGTATAGTATACATTGAATACCAGCTTCTACTGTTGTACTGCTTCTCTCACTCTCTATGCCCCTATGCTGTTACCTCAGAGTACCTAATGGGTACCTTCGAGACCAGATAGCTCAGTTGGTAGAGAATGTAACTTTTAATCTGAGGATCCACCGTGTAAATTCCAGATCGGATGCACAAATGTCATTCACTGTAATTCGCTCCATATACGAACATCAGTGAAATGTAAATGAAACTTCTCTCTCTGTGATGTCCATATTGGTACATTCATATAGTATACATTACACACTAGCTTAATGGTTAGAGAAGCACGCTCATGACTGGATCACTACCTGTTCAAATCTGTAGATTGTAAATTTGGGTAGGGGAAGTGAAAATATTTCCCCTTCCTCAACAATTACTGTTGGGGACCATTTGATCAAAGCACCTAACCCACAGCTACTCCAGTGTAACCAGTCAGGGGCCCACAGTGCAACTTTGGGCTGTGGTTGTTCTGTGGAGCTGTGTGTGTAACTGTGTATTGCAGGGTGTAACTGAAAAAGAGTATGTCCTCACCAAGCTTTCCCTTGATAAAGGTTAACATAGTTTCTAGTGCTGAACTGCTTATGAATCTCTATGCCCCTGTATGGGTCCCTCTAAGACAGTGGTCTCCAACCAGTCGATCACAATCGACAGGTCGATTGCAGAGGTTTGAAAAGTCAATGTTAATTCTTTTGTAATATAAAGCGAGAGTGGTAAAAGCATTCTACTGTATATAGTGGTTATATATATAACTGACGGCTATGGCCAATACAAACTGTGGAGTGTGAAAAACTATGCACAAAGTCTGTGGACCAATCAGGAATTCTTTATATTTAAACTAACCAATTCTTAATCTATAATGCTTTCGCTGAACTGCAGCGGCTGCCGTAGTCAGTTCTGTCTGCTCAAAGATCTGTTGCTGGCATTTATTTTCATAAATTTCCCGTCAGTTTAAAAAAAAGCTGGTGACGAGTGAAGACGGATCGTCAAAGAAGAGAGAATTTATTTTTACGCATTTCAAAGACAAGAGAATCTGTCTTATGTGTCATCTGAGTATAGCATTGCGTAAAGGGGGGAATTTGGAGCGGCATCATAAAACAATCCATGCCAAATTTCAAGAAAATAAAAGAAGTTGAGGAGTTAAAGGGGATTTTGAAAGCCCAACAGTCACTCTTTTCAAAATCTGTAGCAAAAGGGAAAGCTAGCACAGAGGCATCGTTTCGCATTAGCCATCTGCTGGCAAAACATAAGAAACCTTTCACGGATGGTACATTTCTCAAGGAGGCTATGACGGTAGCTGACGACACTTTGCTCAGAGACTTTAAAAACAAAGATGAAATTACGACGGCCATAAAGAACATACCGCTCGGCGATAATACAGTGGCCAGAAGGGTGGAATCGCTTTCTGAGAATGTGGATCTGCAAATTCACCGAGACTTAGCGGACTGTGAATATTTCTCATTGCAGTTTGATAAATACTGATACGGCGCAACTGTTTTCGTTCGGATGGCGTTCAAATATTCAACAACAATAGGAAGACTTTCTCACCCTCCTGTCACTTAAATAGAGGACAAGAGGCGAAGATATCTAAAACGAATTCAAAGGGTACGTGGCAGAGAAAAGCATACCGATCAAAAAACTGGTTTCAATCACAACTGACTGGCCATGCGAGGTGTCCATGCAGGCTTCGTTGCACTTTGCAGCGATGACTCAGAATTCCCTTCATTTGTTAATTATCACTGCGTTATCCACCAACAAGCGCTCGCAAGCAAAGTTATTGACTTTTCTCACGTAATGTCAAGATCGTTAACTCAATTTGTGCCAGAGCGCTGCATCATCGCCTGTTCAAATCTGCTGTAAACTATCAAATGAAAACTAAAGATGCCGAAAACAGTTTTCTTCTGCAGTTTTAAGTGTAGCTAGTGATGTGGTGGTCAATTAAAGAGGTGAGTAAACTATGACCTCCAGCCTGTGATCACCAGAAGCCAAACAACCACCGATATAAACAAAAATCTATTATAATTTCAGAAAAATATGAATTTGTGCCTTTTGTATTTTAAAAGACCCATATCCTCATATGACATACATCAGTTTGATACTACTTACTATGATGTACACCATGGATTTATGTCATGTAGATTTATATCAGCCCCCAATGGTGGGTAAACTGAGTTCAGGTGGGTTCACCCTCCACTACATATTAGTATCATATACCATGATATACTAGCCTCTTGTTCCCTTTTGTACTGCTTGTTCATCTCTCTCTGAGTGATGTCCCAGGCCACCTGGTACCATTCAAACAGCTCCTCTAGAGAGTCTGCAGCCAAGTCAAACTGCAGACTGTCCTGCTCCAACTCCTGCAGGGTCAACACATGGGGCTTCCCGTTTTTACCGTTCTTCACTGGAAACAGAGAAGGGAGGAAAGGAAGCACTGTGAGGGAAGGTAAAGAGTGGTGCACGACTCCCACATTTTGGGAGTTGAAATTTAATTGTGGGAGTTGCTGGAATTGACTCCTCGTCCTCAACTCGAACAGATTCAACGATAGGAAACTCCATTTGAGACCGCTGTGAATGCAGCACCCAAAAGGCTAAGCCATGGTAATTATTTCATGGGGGAACTGCCTAAAGCTAATTCAAGCAATGTAATGGTCAAGTATGGAATACCAAGAGTCTCTTCATTTTCAACTCTGAGTTATTGGCTGAGACCCGACCCCAACTCTAAAGCCTATTGGAGTCAAGGAATCAGCTATGCTGTGGTCGACTCTTAACCAATAGATTAAATAGTATCTGTATATACCGTGTACAGAGTAAAGTATCTGCCCTCAAGGGTGCTATCAACAAATCACATTTACTCTTGTTACTGTAATAAAGTAGCCTTTTTTGTGTACTTGTACCGTAGTTTAAATTGTTTGAAGTCAGCAATTTTGGCTTTACTTAAGTATTTTAAATTGAATCCTTTACAGAGAACACATTTTGTAGGGCTGTCTATTGCATCGGATTCAAAAAAGCATCTGCATCGTGTATATATGGAGGAAACATTAAGTGAACGAACTAACATTAACTACTCAAATTGATCCATGATAGTAGCTCAGTTAACATCCATTCAGCTACGGTATTATTTACGGTTTGTATTAGCCTGGCTGTTGACTAACTAGTTCGCTAGCCTTGCAAGTTAGATGGTTAGCTAGTAGCAAAAGAAACATCATTCATTCAATGTTAATGAATACTGGGGGCCGACATTTCCAGTTGTGTTTGATCATATATTATATAATTACATGCATTTCAGAACATAGTCTATAACAGCATGTTATACATTGTGCTCTCCATTGTCTAAATTGATTTGTTGATTCATGCTTTACTTTGTTCATGCATTTTATTGAAGTTTACATTTATTTATTTTCAATTGAAATAACCTAGTTTGAACTCTGTCCACATCCTTTTTGCATTGCATGGCAAACATCATATGTATTGCTTTTCTTTAAAGTAACACAATAACTTTAACTCTGAGTACATTTTAAATTAGCTACTTTTTACTTTGATTTCAGCAGGTTTACTTCTACTTGAGCAGGATATTTTGGTACTCTTTCGACACCTGTCTGCACTAAACCTGAAGGATATTTGAATGCGCTGGCTGTCAAGCACACGTCAGATACAGTATGAAACACAGATATACTCACAGTGTTGAATGTTACACTTGGAGATGTCCACAATACCCTTACACAGTTCACCCAATGGGTTGTCTTCTATTTCCTGTTTTGTTACATAGCACAAACACATCATATGAGATGTCACTGTGTTCTATTATATTGTATTGTATTGTATTCATGATGGACAAAAACTTTCTAGTCCGCTCTTCTATTTAGGTTAGTCTTCATCCCTGTGTGTTAAACTCAGTGAATGTATTAGCTAATTAAACTCCAGTCAAACTGTAATAAGCTCTAATCTACCTGTTCTCTGGTCTCAGGCTTGGTGATGTTGGACACCTGCTCTACATAGTTGGCTGGGAAGAACAGCTGCAGCTTTCCACCATAGTCCCCTTTCCACCTGTAGGGGGCAGAAGTGAGGAGAATGACGTGACGATCCGCACGTGTGTGCACGCGCACACATTTGTGAAGGAAAGATATATATATGAGTATTTGCTGATACGAATGTATGTGCAGGGGGGCGTCGATTCACTAAACCCTAAGCTATGGCAAAGTTTCTGCATCTAATATCATGCCATCAAAACAGATCACTTGATGAAAAAAATATTATTTAATCAATGTAATAAATTATTAGATGTAGGTCACCAAACTATCATCTTAGAGGGAACACGAATGCCCCCTGATGTCATTGTTTTTTCCAAATTTTCTCCAAATACATTTTTGGCAATTTCTGCTTGACCTTTGCTCTTCATTATAATGATAAAGCAGAGTGTCAGTAGATCCTAAAAAAAATCAAAGCTCAAGGCCTTAAAAAGTCTAGAGACCAGTGTATGTCTTAAATTCAGTATTGGATCTTAAAAATATGTCTTCTTCTTCAGTCAAGTCACGCAGATCTAATATTATACTCCGACAGATCTACAGCTACTTTCATTTTCACGTTTATTTCAGTTATAACTTTTCATTTGAACTTCCATGAAAAAAGTATTATTTAACTTGATGAAACTTGCAGACACCATGTAAACACTACAAGGCCAAATTCTGACTCTGCCAAACCCAATTGATGCCCATGAGTAGTGTGTGTGTGTGTGTGTGTGTGTGTGTGTGTGTGTGTGTGTGTGTGTGTGTGTGTGTGTGTGTGTGTGTGTGTGTGTGTGTGTGTGGACTTACCATCCATCATTCTCCTTCGATACATTGTGTATCAAAGCTCCTTTAGAGAAGGTGAGCTCGTCAGGCCTTGTGGCCTGGTAGCCATACAGGGCTTTAACAGTACTTTGAGGCTAGAGGAGACATACAGAAACACACACATACACACACAGCATACTGAATGTCTATATCATGGGAAATTGCACAAGATAACAGAGCTAAACTTGAGAGTATAGTGGTGTGTACGCACCAGTAATGGCTCAATCTCATTGGGTTCCACATATGTCTTGACTTCGTACAGGGAGGCACAGTCTTTCTCCTATTGAAACAGAGTCCACTGTTAGGAACAGAGCAGTGCCTAGGATCTTAATTTGGGATAGATCGATATATGGGGTCAATATTGGCCTTTTATAAAGAATCTGATATTGGCGTCAGTGTGGTACATTTCTGATATGATGGAGGTTCCTCCCTGATCACAGCTAGTCAATATGTTTTATTATTATTATTTTCCTATCAGATGTCTCTCTCTCTCTTTACCTTTTTAGCACACACATTCACAAATTATTTCTATAGTGCACATCTACACACTGTGGCAGCCAGAGGCAGGTTAGGCAGGCTCCTCTAGGGGTGCTGGGGCCCAAGCACAGTGCTCTCCCTACTCAGCCGAGATGCAAGACAGGTGAGGGAGTTGCAGGGAAGCACAGGGCCAATCAGGGGAGAGAGCGGGCCCTATAAGAAGAGGCAGGAAGTAGGATTATGGCTCTCAAGTGTGGCTCATACAGAAGACAAGGAAGGAGGAAGAAGTGTGGGCAGGAGGAAGAGACAGATAGGAAAAAGGTAGTGAGTGACGGGGGGAGGTGTGGAGTGAGAGAGGGAGTAGAGGTGAGGAAGTGGAGGACCAGAGAGAGAGTGAATGCCGGAGTGGAAGACGGGGTACGCTGTGTGCCCAGACCCCTGACCATCCGAGGACCCTTCTGGTGCCTCCCCTGTGCCTGGACTACTGCCCTTCTCCAGCCTTGACCCCGGACTACCTGAAAAGACTGTTCTCCTGCCGTAAACCCACGGACTCTGTGCTGGCTGGTGGTAACAGTGAACCAGTGAATAAAGCTGTTTATAATCGTTAACCCCGTTTGGACAGTTGTTGCTTCCTGTGTTTCCCATCTCTGGCAGTGGTGGGGACCCGTATGAGAGGCGGGTTGCCACAATATATAAAGTTGTCATGCAAAGAGGAATGGAACATCTAACCACACACAGGCACAATAGTTG
>OMOT01065254.1:0-14921 GCA_900312575.1 Acanthochaenus luetkenii | reverse complement strand
CCAGCTGCTGAAAATACACGTTCCGATGTCCCGGAACAGAACACAGCAGAAGTAGCTTTGTGCTAACTTTGCCAGCCTCTGGAATCTTCCTCCATGGACTTTCCTCCAATCTGTGGGACTGACGGTTAACTGACATTTAGCGGTGGTGTAATGTCCTTCAGAAAGTTGTCCACTTCTGTTTCCATGTCGTTGGTGAAGTAAGTTAGTGGTCGCACAAGAGTAGCATCATTAGCTTCGCGTCTCACAGGCTGTGGCCTTGCTTGCTGGGCTTCCTGTGACCCGTGACCCCCAACACCTGACCCGGTCACATGGTTTGCTTCGGCTTCTTATGTGTAGTGCGCGCGCCCTCTTGTGTTTAACTTAATGATTGCATTTCACCAACAACTCCAGTTGACACAATTAAGATGAGATCTCAAATAGTTCAATTTGATCGTTACGTTTGAAATGTTCATCGACCAAATTATTAACTATTGTTAATCGATCAACGACTAATCGTTAACACCCCTAACCTCTATTATACCCTTTCATCACAAATTTAAGCCTCCTCTTAATCAATTGCCTAGGAAAGGTGGAGCCGGCCAATGTGTAAGTAGCATGGATGGAATTGAATGACATCTTTGTCTTGGTGAAGACATGTTGGTCCTTGATCAAAGACTGAGGTTGTACATGAGGACAATCCTCCAAAAATACTGGACAGAGCTATGGGAGGAGCACTGGGTGGTGGTGGAAAGCAAGAGAGTTAAGCAGCTCATACATAATGAAAGGGGAATGATGAAGTTTGTCTCTCAAACAAAAGTGAGAAGAGGCTTAGAGCTGGAGAGGACAAAGCTAGAGGTCTGTTATTGAATGTGTGATAGGGTCGTCTGTGAGCAGCTCAGATGAATATACAAAGTTCTCCTCCTGAATAATTCAAGGCTGAATTACACCAGCCTGGAAGCAGTGGGGGCAGCAGAGACACCAATTAGTGGGACGAGTGAACAAAAGGCCTGTAAGTGTCATAGTAAATTAACAGCTGTAAGGCGATAACATCTCTGGTTTGTACAATGACGAAGCGGCTTCATAACTATTTAATCTGTGGCAATATGGAAGTGATCTATGGTCATCACGGTTTTATCACTCCAGTGCAATCACTTCAGTGAATAGATAGAAGACAGGACCAAGCCTTATCTGATGACTGGTCAAGCCCAGGCTCTGATATGAGTGGTGGCACCTGCCTGAGAATTCATTTCCATGAATTCAAATTAGCATCGACCAACAGATGGGGCAGCCTAGTGGTTAGAGAGGTCTTCCCGTCACTGGAAGGTTGCCGTTTCGATCCCTTCCTCAGCCAACGCGTCTCCTGTCAAAGTGTCACCGAGGAAGACACTGAACCCTTGACTGCTTGCTCTCTGCATAAGAGCATCAGCTAAATACCTACAAATAAAAATTTAGCTGGGGAATCAGCCTAGCTTCAAGTCAAAAGTTATTATGACAGCAAGTTGTGAGAATGGTGGAGGAATGATGTTGTATTTCTAGGCTTCAAACACTCTGGTCCAGTCATAAGCCCCTTTCACACATTCCCTTTGCCATTACATTAACGGCACAGGGGTCGTGTGAGAACGGAGCCGGTGTCGAAATGGAGAGAAATCAGTTCCAGTAATTTCCCTGCTCAAGCCGGTGTAACGTTATTGGTAAAGTTCCATATCGGTCGTATGTGTGAACAATACCATAACATTACCGGCACAAGCAAGTTTCCAAGGAGGTGATGAGTTTATTCCGCCAGCTGTGCCATGTAAAAACCGCATGTAGGAGGGAAATACAGTACAAACCACTATACAACGGGCTGTAGCTTTTTTCTTAACAAAGGTTTGGCAAAAATGTCTAATTGGACAGACGTGGAAATAAGATAACTCCACATGAGGAGCATAATTGCCAGCATAGCACTGAGCCAAGCGTCTTCACCCGCCTAGTTTTCAAACTGTAGTGACTCTGGCGCAAAGGTTCAACATAACCAAATATTTTCTGTGAATACCAGTAGAATTTACCGGTACTGCCGGCGTGAATGGCTGCGTTACGTTAAACAGGCAGAAAGGCATGTTGTCTTGTGTGAACAACAGAAACTGCTACCTTTAACGGAAAAACTAATCCATCAACTGTATGGGATTCATGTGAAAGCCTTACCTTTATAAAGGCTGCTCTGAGTGTCTGAGCTGCTGATAGGTTGATCCTTTCCAGCTGATGAAGAAACAGAACACACACATCAGTACCAGTGCCATGTCCACTTGCTCATGCTCTCTCTCTCTTACGCACACACACTCACAATATATATGTAGCGTGTGCAGAATATCATACATTACTCAAGCAATCTAGACCCATATTCGGAGGAGATTCATTTTCAGGAGAATGCCTGATATGTAACTGTCATTACAGGACATCTGTATTGTCAATACCAATTTGCATGGGACAATAGCACTCTGGAATCTGTCTCAAAATTACACAGATTGTCACAGATTTAACTACGCACCTTCAATCTTTTCTTCTCATCGATTATATATTTTGGCGTAGGCATATTTAATGTCTCGGAACGCCATGGGATGGAAGTTGAGCCAATCGCAGAGATAAAAATATAACAAGCCAAATACAAATTCAGACTGGACTAGATTTCCTTGACATCGTTTTTACAGGACAAATAACCGAAGGTAAAACAGGCCAGGGTCTTCACAGATGTGGGAGCGTCCAAACCATGAAAGTTACTAACATGGCAGATTCGGAAGGGACTAAAATCACAGACATGTTGTGGTAATGACAATGTTCCCCTACCATCTCCTGTCAAACTAATCCCATCTGAATGGGGCTTCATCGTATCAACATCACACAAAAAAGGCGATCCCTGCCAACATTGTAGGTTTTACCTCATTGAAGACTGGGTACATCACAGCGTACAGCGTCATGGATACCATGGAGCTTGTCTCCGCTTCATTCTTCATCTCCTCCATTGTCATCCTCCAGGGAGGAGCAGCTCTCGGTGAAAAGGTGCAGGGAAGGCAAACTGCAAATCAGACACACTCACACACACATACGCTCACCCACTCACCCTCACACACACTCTGAAAACCACCCAAGCTCCAGAGTGACAAGAGCCTGGAGACATTTTGAAAGACAAGAGCAGGGACGTTTCGTTATTAACAAGAACCGTTCGGCTGTGCTCTTCATAGCTTGCTACACGACAAGCCATTGGACATGCTAGTTTTACAGCTAGCTTTAATGAACAGTGGAGGACCGATGGCCAACAAGTCATATAGTAAATAAGTTCACTTGTCAACCAGTCTCAGACGCGCTGGCTAACTGGCTGGCTAAACAGCCCAAGGGAAGAGCTAGTTGGCTATTGGCTAACTACACAGGCACCTGGCTAGCAAAGTAGCTAATGTGACGTTAACCAACGTTAAATGTGGTCTTTATAGTGACAGACTAACCAATCCACTGCCATAACAGTAATCGACTGGGTAGGTAAAGTGGCAAATGCCTGGCGAGGTGACGTTAGCTCATGAAGAGGTTCAATTGAGGCCTTGGTGTTGCTAGCACTTAACGTCAGTAGCGTAGTTTACGTGCTAGCTAAATGGTAACTTGGATTTAGTGTTCAGCTAATACGCGTCAACAAACGATTCTGTGACAAATGCGTAACTCGGCAGATGCGTGACAAACGTGTACTCACATCTATACCTTTGGTCGGACTTCTTAAATGGGCAGGTTACGCCGTCGACTGCCTTTTAGCTGCTATGTTTTCTTTACAACTTGAGGCGGAAGTTTTTTAGGACTAGCCTGGGCGACATTTTCCGGTTGCTACGTAAAGACTCACCTTCCAATCAGAGGGTTGACCGAGAGGCTGTTATGTAATATGATGGATACATTCTCTTTTGGTAGCATGTTTTGCGTCTCATCGTGACAATCTAACCACAATCCATCGAGAAAAATGGAGGGTGGGATCTTTTTGCCCAAATGAATCTCTCCAACCCAATAGTCAAAAACTGTAATGCCAATATACGCTGCAGTTAAATGAACCCAAGTCTTAGATAGATGGTTGATAAAACAACATGTTCCCCCTTGTCCAGCTTTTTAGAGCAGAACACTTCACTGAAAATACATTGGCTAACTCTTCATCCATCATGCATCGGTCAAAAAATGTTTTCACCAACCAAAAAACCATCCATACCTGCAGGCTTGACTAAATTGTGATGACAGGAATATGTGAAAAAAATCGGATATTATTTTATATATAACATTTTAGAAGGATAATAGGCATTTAAAAAATATAAAGGAGTGGCGGAAAGAGAACTATAATCTCCTACTCAAGTAGAAGTACTGTTACTTTGCTTATATTTTACTTAAGTAGAAGTAAAATTACTGTTGTAAAAATCTACTTAAGTAAAAGTAAAAAAGGCTAATTTAACATGTGGTCAGTCAAAATTACTGAGTTACTTTTTTTTTTTTTAAGAGAGCGTTAGATGTGATATTTTCAATGCAATTCTAAAAGGATGAGAGTGCAGAGTTCAAGATAGATTATTGTAATTGTAGAAATTATAAATTATACAACACAGTGCCCAAACAAAGTAAAGCCAGATTACTCTTCTCTTCTTTGCCGACTGACCGTTCACTGCGAGCGGCTCCAGAGGGGGGCTTGGGTGTGCTTGAGCTCCCCCTAGAGGAGGCATAGCATCTCCAGAACACCCCCAGAAATACAATAAGTTCGCGCGTTCTAGTGTTAAACAAACAAAAAATGTCCCAAGAGATGGCAGCAATACAATACAGCAAAAGTTCAACATTTCCGAGTTTCCCTGAATGCAGCATGAATCTCTCACGTGACTGCATCGCAGCTGTGAGACGCGCGCTCACTAGTAATCCTAGTACCGGTATTGTTATTTTGTGTATATTTTGATATTTGCTGCTTCAAAATTCATTAGCACCTGCTACAAACAATCCAGCAGTTGTGTCTAGTGTAGCGTGTGCGCTTGATTCATAGCCTTTGTTATACAGTGAAACAGACTAGAATACGATCAGAATATAATTAGGTATTAGCCTATGGGAACTTTGTGCCTGATTAGACATGACAGTTCCTAATTTGTATTAGGCTACACTAAATTGGATTGCCATTGTGGAACTCAAACTGTAGCGCTTCACCGAGGAGGTTTCACCACGACTCGTTTTGTCTGTGGCACGAACAGGAGACGTATGCAAAGCTGTGTTTCCGGGAAAGTTGGTGAAAATTGATTCCCGAATCAAGGCTCGTGAACGAACTACAACGCGCGGGTGCTCAGCATTCAGCGTTTTACTCCATATCGTGGCTCAGCCCTGATTTCATAAAGTCGGCGTATGGCTTTTGGTGTGACAAATGCTTAGCCTAATGAGAAGAGCAGACGCTCCTCTCGCATACGAATAGGGAGCCGACGTGGACGTCATTTCCGCTGACTTTACGCCAGCTCAACGTATAAAAAAAGTCGGCCGTTACTATCGTGAGCCTGAAGTCAGACTTTAACGAAAGTCCCGACGAGCTGAAAACCGCTCCCTACTCGGGAGGACCCGCCCCGCTGACAGTTGGTGCGCACTACAGCGAAGTTCTGGACGTTTCTACGCCCTAAAACAGGGGCGTGTAAATCGTCTACGGAGCTCGTGTCATGTAGGTGTGCCGAGAGGTGGAGCCCAACACCGTTCGTTGCTTTGTTTAGTTGCAGAAAAACACCACGCTACTCCGTGCCAATGGAAAATCCCACTCGTCAGCGCGGGGAGGTGTCAGACCACACTTCCGCCTCGGCGCCACATATAGGGTGTTTAAAAGTGATCTCACAAAAGGGGGAGAAGGGAGCTTATTGGTCCACCCTGTCGAGCGAGGGCACATGATCATTTGGACAGCTTGATGATCAGGTTTCCACAACTGACAGCGCACTGTGAGTGACAAAAGATCTCTGGCAGATATTCTCTCTCCGGCTCTCAGCGACGCATACGGGCATCACCAAAGGTAAGGGCCGTTCTCGGTTTTCTTTTGTTATCACTTTCTTATTTCTTTATCTCTTCCACATTGATGCTACGATGACCCCCAAGATAACGGGGCGTCAAATACGCTCTGGATTGGAGCATCGTGAAAAACGGTGTTGGTCAGTTTCATGTAACTTTAGGGGACATCTGTCTACCACATGGGCAAGGCTGCCTGTGTGCATTTACGCCAGTGAAGTGTGCTGGTGGAAGTTGTCATAATGTCATCGTAGGTACAGATTCAGAGAATGAAGTCAAATAAATCCATTGTAGCCCACAAACTATCCCCGGGAGGACTGATGGCGGCGTGTGTTTCTGTCCTCCTCTCCCTCTGTGCAGACTGCAGCTATGTCCGAGAACATCCATATCAACAGTCCTAATGTGAGGTACACCGACACTCACATCGAGGCTCAGTATTCCTACCACACCGCATCGGTGCGCAGAGAAGGGAGCAAAATCACGGTAAGTCAGGCTCTGTTTGGCCCAGGGCTGTATGGAACCACACGCCTATATCCACATGTATCCACATGTTCAACCTCTCCCTTGTCTCCCGCCGCCCTGCTCCCTGCTGGATCCAAGGTGTCTCCCGCCACCACCGAGCTGACGTTTCGCACGGAGCGGTGCGTGCCCCGGCTGGGTGTGATGCTGGTGGGCTGGGGGGGCAACAATGGGACCACTGTCACGGCGGCTGTACTGGCCAACAGACTGGGCCTCACCTGGAGGACCAAGACTGGAGAGAAGGTGAGTAGAGACACAAGCATGCATGCACACACACACACACACACACGCACGCACGCACACGCACGCACAGAGCATCATCCTATTGTTGACTGTTGTAGAAGATGAATGAACTCTACACAGAATTTGATAATCTGATAGGCTACCATTAGGGAGCCAACAGATAGGTGTCTTGTCCTATTTTATAAATATACTGTCTCCCCTGATACAGTGGTAGATATAACCTGATTATGCTGACTAACAGGTTCAGTACTCTGTTCAGAGCTTAACTGACTCTGGTCTATGTTCCCTTATATGGGCGTCGATTGATACTTCTATCAGCCGGCTGCTGTGATGTTTCTTGTTTTCTTCCACAGTTTTTTGGCGCTTGCCCATATTCCCTTGGCTTCCATAACACACTGATGCATTACTGCACATAATAAAACATAGAAGCGGTAAATACTCAATCATGAGAGAGGATGGAATTACAATGCTTTACCCTATGTCTCTCCCTTCACATTCTTTAGAAAGCGAACTATTTCGGCTCCCTCCTGCAGGCGTCTACTGTTTGTCTTGGATCCGGGCCGGAGGGGGAGGTCAACGTGCCCTTTCGTGACCTCCTACCCATGGTGCACCCTAATGATATCATCTTTGATGGTATGGATGATACCAGACAGTCAGCTCAAGATCTAACCTCCCACCCAGAAACGGACAAGTGTGTGTTAGAGAGAGAAAGAGAGTTAGCAGCAGTGTTAATGGCAGGGGAAGCTGACCCCAGGCCAGGTTTATTGGCCAGGCAGCACTTTGGTGGAGACAGCCCGGGAGGGGCACTTTGTTTCATGTATTGTCTTCTAATGTACTGTTGTGTGATAAACATCACAAGGAAGAGGCTAAAGAAAGGCTTTCTTATAGATTCATCACATAAAGTAGGTCTCAAAGATGAGAGTGATAACTCAACTTGGGTTGGTCACAGCCAGTTAGTTTTTTGGGAATGAGAGATGCCCGAGGGATGTAGCACATTGTTCACTGGAAGTGTGTGTGTGTGTCCACATGTATGAATGCATGCATGTAGGCTGGGATATCTCGTCAATGGATCTTGGCCGTGCGATGGAGCGAGCCGCAGTGTTTGACTGGGCGTTACAAGAGAAGCTCCGACCTCAGATGAGCTGCCTGCAACCCAGACCCTCCATCTATATCCCAGATTTCATTGCTGCCAACCAAGAGAGTCGAGCTGACAATGTCCTTACAGGGACCATGGCAGAGCAGGTAATGGTAATACCTAGTCAACTGACCAGCAAAGCAACGAGGACTGAGATGCATTGCCTCCTAAAAGTGTCTCCATCCATTTACTCCACTTTATAGTGTCTTGTCTCCCATGTAACTATGATGTCTGACTTGACTTATCAAGAGTAAATGGTCCTCCTTTGCCGCTCCAGGTGGAGCAGATCAGAGCGGACATAAGGGACTTCCGTCAGTCGAGTGGCGTAGACAAAGTCATCGTCCTGTGGACCGCCAACACTGAGCGCTTCTGTGATGTCACAACTGGGGTCAATGACACCGCCCAGAACCTGCTAGCTGCCATCCAGGTGAGGACAGGTTAACTAGGGCCCACATTGAAAAGAAGGTTTTATTCACAAACTTCCTGATTCATCAATCATGCACCCTAATTTTTCTGTGAGGCTGCAAGAGCTTAAGTGTGAGATTTAAAGGAACACATTTCACAGACGCATATAAAGCCTGTTTCAGTAGAATTCTCCAATATAGAAGAGGGGTATAGGCGTAATGTGTTGGTGCCCAGCAGTTATGAGTTACTCATTCAACTTTTAATTACTTACTAATATTGAGAACCAAACAGTAATCCTCTGTCATATTGTGTGATTAATAAAGGATAAAGGATGAAAAGATTTGTCCTCCTAGCACTTTGCTGTGGATGTGTAAATCAAGCCTGAAACAGTCAGCTATTCCTAATATCAGAAGAGAGCCTGTTGGGGCAGGTTTTTATTTGATCTCCTGTCTTCAGTACACATGTACTGCTGCCAGCAATCATACTAGTCTGTTTCACACACATATTATCTTCAGCAAGTAAAGACAGTCCCAGGGGAAATGTAGCCTTGCCAGCCACGCTTTCCCCCTCAGTGTACTATGACGATACAGTTTATAGCAGTACTTTAATGATCTCTCATTTTCTCCATGATCTCCAGGCTGGTGCGGAGGTTTCTCCCTCCACTCTGTTTGCGGTGGCCAGTATACAGGAGGGCTGTGCCTACATCAACGGCTCCCCACAGAACACCTTTGTCCCAGGGGCTATAGAGCTGGCCGTGCAGAGAGGGGTGTTCATCGGAGGAGACGACTTCAAGTCTGGTCAGACCAAGCTCAAGTCAGTACTGGTGGACTTTCTGGTCAGCGCCGGTATCAAGGTGAGAGGAAGGGTGGATGGAAGGAGGATCGCTGATCTATCTGTATTTTACGTCATTCCCGACCCTGCTTTACGTTCTCTACACGTGGACTGGAATAACAAACAAACATAGAGGAGCGTGAAACAGAACAAAACTCTGTTGCATTTGTTTTACCTGTTAAACAACAGTTTTCAGTCGCGCTAATTATTCCACTGATTTACAACCAGAAAAAAAAGTATGCGACGGATCATCAGCTCTTATGACGAGCGTGGCTCTGTATGTAATCTGGACCGTTTAGCCTCTGTTATTATTTTACAGTAAGTAACCATCTGCTGATGATGCGGCTAACTTAGGAAAGGACTTTCCACTAGGGATGGGCGGATCGAAACGTCAATACTTGCATACTACTCATTTGGTATCGATGCCCTTTGAAAAGTATCAATTTCAAGGTAATTTTTTATCCAAAATGCGTCACTTATGCATCATAGTTTCACTATGAGGTGAGAAATTCCCCAGTTCCCAGGTGTGTTGAAGGCAGCCTTACAATCTCCAAGAAATGAGACGGCATCATGAAGGGGCTTTAGTTTCATGGACTTTACAGTTTACAATGTCCAGAGGTTTTACAACACTGTTTTTCAACATGTTCCAAAAAAAAGCAACTGATTTCTTGCACCATTTTGAAAAGGTAATTCAGAGACCTTTTCTATTTCTGATTGTTGGTTTACTTATTAATTAATATATGGTTGCTTATCTCTTTCGGTCGTTTCTCTACTGATACACTGCTATAATGTGTCATCTTAAATGAAAAGTACATTCATGTAACTGCTTTGGGGTCCATTCTTAATGTAAACATTAATGTTTTCAATAATGCACCAGGTTAGAGGTTCCTTGTACAATTTACAGCATTAGTTCTCTGAGAATCTCTTTCATATCCAAGCAAAATAGGTATTGTAACTGAAACATCACTAACCAAATAGATATTGAATCAAATCAATTTGGGAAATCAGTGGTTATATTACATATTCTTCATCAAATTTACAGAAAATGTACTATATTGTGATATACATCGTTAGCGTGATATTAAATTACCCATATCGTGATAGAAGATTTTGTCCATATCGCAGAGCCCTAATTTAAAGTCGTAATAATTCACAAATCTACAGAAGAAGTAAACTAAAGACGGAAAAAAACCAGCAGATTATTCATAGCAACGATAGATTGAACTATCTACCGATGGACATTTTTCTATTGTCCTACGATATATATCGTCATATCGAACAGCCCTACCTATTTGGATGTGATGGGGTATTTGAGGCCACTTCAGATACCGTTACACACCCAGAGAGGTATGCTACGAAGATAGATTATGGGGTGAGCGAGATAACTTCAGGTTTCATCATAAGTTTCCACTGTCACGAAAGTGACAACTAGGCTGCACACCTAACTGGTTCCAGGGTAGGTTATTTCAGGTTATCTACACAAACATCTAAATAGCCCGCCTCCTCACCAATCAGATGTCAGGAAAAATGGCACTCCTAGACTCCTAGACTCCCATGGACTTAATTAAAATAACCTGTTTGGCAAAACTTCATTTACATAACCAAACATGAACAAAAATGTTTGGTTATGTGACAAGCAAATGAGACGAGCAATAAAAATAACTGCACAGGAGGATACTATTGAATTAACAGATGGTAAAAAGGGCTGTTTGCAGGGCAACGTTGTTTAGGGACCAGCAGAACCACTTTGCTTTACATGATGATTCATTATATCAGAGATATAATAAATGTTTGTAGCGTTGCCAGACCTCTGCCCACTCTGGCTATAAAAGAGGGCTTCTATCATATAGCAGATAGCTTACATTAGGTGATTGTAGTTATCAATGATGAATGATGAATAACATTGACACTATCTGCAGTTTCCCTCCAGCAATCTTTTCTAGCCTTGGCAGCAGCATTACTTTTTGTCCTGAGTTGACAGAGCCAGTTGATAACCACCTTTGTGGAGCCGGTTAGCCGGGATTGCCATTGTTAGGTTTTGTGTTGGCAGCCATCAGAAAAGATACCCTGACTATGTTGAACTGGCTTCATGACATGAGGCTCAGGAAGATCAGGAAGAACAAACAAACCATTTATTCTGTTTATCAAGAGTTTGGGAACTCCCAACACAGCCACCTTCCATTCTTCATTCAAAGATGAAGTGGAACTAGGAACAAAAATGTAATGACCGGGAGAATTTGAGAGACCGATTTTTGTTCCAATGTGATTGGTTCTTGCTTAAGAAATTTCAATCGCTATGTTAATCTCCCGCATCAGGTGATCGTGCTGGTCCTATGAAAGCATCACCTAGGAATACTTATTTGACAGCTCTCTGTCATAGTGCTTCCAGGTGATATGAAGATCTGGCAACCAGGAACCTGCCAACTTGTTTTTGAGACATTTTCTGAATAAACAACAGTTAAAAGAGTTGCCTCTCTCCATGACAGCCTACCTCCATCGTGAGTTACAATCACCTTGGCAACAACGATGGCAAGAACCTGTCAGCTCCGCAGCAGTTCCGCTCCAAGGAGATCTCCAAAAGCAACGTGGTGGATGACATGGTCCAGTCCAACCCCATACTATACCGGCCTGGAGAGAAACCTGACCACTGTGTGAGTATATGAGTATGTGTGAGTGTGAGAGGGAGAGAACGAACACCATATGGATGGTAACATGCAACAACTGATCGGACGTCATGATTATCTGTGTGTGTGTGTGTGCACCATTTCAGGTGGTGATTAAGTATGTCCCCTATGTGGGAGACAGCAAGCGTGCCATGGATGAATACATTTCTGAAATAATGATGGGAGGGACCAACACCATTGCACTGCACAACACCTGTGAGGTCAGTGGTTACTTTATCTGTATGTAGAGGTGTGTACCTATAAAATATGCAAACCTACTGTATGAGGTCAGTTTCCAAGGTGAGAGTCTAAACAGCCAATGGTCAACTGAACATAACATTCAGAGCTGTTCTGCTTTATATGCTCATGGTCATTTATAATCTGGGCGTGAAGATATTCTACCATTCTAGTGTGTAAACCGGGTGCTGTAGATGAGTGTTGTTCTGATCAGTGTTGACAGCTGGTTGAGAGGAGGGCGGTTCTGGGACGCCACAGCTTATTGTTAAGCCTTCTTGAGGCGTCGTGGACCTAATCCAAGAAAACGTCTGAAGGTCATTGACATTGTTATTGGGTATTTCACTAACATACCGGTACCTGCTTTCTCCCTCTCCCACTCCTACACTCAGAAAAACGTATATGTTTTTAGTTTTACGCATGTCAATTGTATGATGCATTTAAATGAAATTAGATTAAGTAATTATAACTAGATTAAGTATTGTCATTTTTGAAATTGCCTTAAATGAAGTATTGTCATTTATAAAATTGACGTAGTAGAAAAACAAATTAATTGAATTAATTTTTAAATGTATGCAATTTGTGCTAATTATGCAAATTAATTTCAAATGTTTTGTTATCGTCTAAATGCTGAATTTACATCACACTGAAATAATGAAACTACACCATATCTGGTTACATACACCCAATAACATTCAAACACCTCCAACAACTAGTTCATTTGATCTGAGTCAGTCTAATTGACATTAAACTAAACACATTTGTGTTAGTTCTATTTTATGTTTTAAAGTTTTCTTGAAACAGAGTTTATTTGGATCAAATTTGAGTGTGTGTGACATCCAAGCTCGGTTTCTGCATAGGTGCTCAACCAAAAATGGCACAAGGGTTATTCCCGACGGGTATTGGTACATGTCTAATTGCTCCAACCTTTCCCATCTCGCAAAAGGACTCTCTACTAGCCAGCCCTATCATTCTGGACCTCGTGATCCTGACGGAGCTGTGTCAGCGTGTGACTGTGCGTCCCCAGGAGGAGGAGGACTACCAGTCCTTCCACAGTGTCTTAGCACTGCTCTCCTTCCTCTGTAAGGCCCCCCTGGTCCCGCCTGGGGCCCCGCTCATCAACGCCTTTTTCCGCCAGAGAGCCTGCATTGAGAACGTCATGAGGTGTGGACCAGTTCCAATACAAGGGTTGGGTTTCCTTATAGAGCGCGTGTGCTAGAAGTGTCACAAAGCCTTGCACACAATTGTCCAACATTTCCATCCAAACCATGTACTAGTTTATCAGTTAACCAAACCAAAACATCAAATTTTGTGTATGTTTTTGTTAGCATATCATAATATTAACATTATGATAAATCAGAACTTTAGATTTCTAACATGCATAAAGAGAAACTTGTAGCAACACTAAACGGTTCACTGTACCCTGCAAGTATACAGATGCCTTATGTACATCTATAAACGTCTTAGAACTACCAAGATACTTTTTTTGGTATTTTGTTTTCAACATCACCTCTATTCATTGTCCGGGAGACTCATTTTGGATCCTAACCCACAGTTTGAGAAACCTGGGCTTGCACAATGGGATCAATCTGTTGCACAATTTGCACTAGCTTAATAAACACGAGAGCTTAACTTGTTCTAGAGTTGAACTTGTCAGTTACACATTTATATAACCCCCATTTGCTATACTCTTTGCTGTGTCCTGTTGCTATTTGCTGCTGCAGCGACCCAATTTCCCCTCAGCGAACATTGAAGTTTCATTTGATCTTAAAGTCAGCTGAGGTACCCAGGCTGACATCACACGTGTCAGAATGTCCCGTCTCTTTCATTCAGTGATGCTTGTCTTTTTCAGAGCATGCCTTGGACTTCCCCCTCAGAACCACATGCACCTGGAGCACAAGCTGCAGCGGGGCTTCCTGCCGCCACACAGCAGCCACATCAACGGTGACGTGGCTGCCTGGAACAAAGTGGCCCTTCCCAACGGGAAGCATATACCTCTAACAAATGGAATCGGTGGCGCACACGTCAATTAGGCAAAGTTTCGACGATGAGCCCAAATATCAACACTGTAGCCCAAGACGGAAGTGAAACATGCGTCTCTCAGTTGTGTTACTTGGAGAACTGTCTGGATATCCTGTATTAAGTATCTGTCACCGTCATTTTAATACACCTCCATCCAGTGTTTTTGAGTGAATGTTAAGCGTAGTATATTTAGGCCATTGTAAGAAAGATAAAGAAACATATACAGTATATGCCTGGCCCAAACTACCCCAAGATCCTGTGCACTAATGTGGCAATAAAGGTTTAACGTTATCGTCGTTGTTTGAAATTATTTATTGCATTGTGATTCACGCACTCTATCTATGAATCTATCTATAAATCTAATCTATATATCTATGAATCTAATCTATATATCTATGAATCTAATCTATATATCTATGAATCTAATCTATATATCTATGAATCTAATATATCTGAATCTAATCTATATATCTATGAATCTAATATATCTAACGTTATCTATAAATCTAATCTATATATCTATGAGTCTAACATGTCTATGTATCTATCGCATCCGAGGAGATAAAGCCCAAAGGTGGGTCGTATTGGTGAGATTTGTATTGTCATGTCATCTTTAGTCATCGGTCGGCCATCTCGACCCACAGACCGCTTGTGCGACCTTTTCAATGGACCAAGGCGATCAACATAGACGTCTGTATTTTCCGACCGGACCGGACCGGCAGAGGCGTGAACCACTTCCGTCGCCGTTGCTACCCGCCGGGATAACAACAATGGCAGAGAAGGAGAAGCGCGGGTCCGGCGTCGCTCCGGGGATGTCCGACGTCCAAACCACCAAGGCGGACAGCGAGAGGGACTTCCTGTCGCAGGCGGGAGTGGGGGAGCTACTC
>OMOT01065248.1:0-11302 GCA_900312575.1 Acanthochaenus luetkenii | reverse complement strand
AAACATGATTTATTATACAAGGTAAAAGGGAATAAGCAAAGTGAAGAGAATAGCTATCACTCTCCATATATCCCATCATGCAGCTCTCCTCAGTGGCCTTGTCTGATGATGATATCTGACATGTCATCAACCTTCACCAGCTCCAAATTCTGTTCAGAAAGGGAAAACAAAATATATTGTGTATTCTACTCACTATAATAAACGGATAAGCCAGATATTCATTTTTGTCAACATAAGAAAAGTCCTGTCACCCGAATATTTGGAATACATGTATATTGTGGATCTGTATATTTCGGGTCATCTTGATGATTAGACTAAGCTTTGGGGTAAATGCAATGTCTATGGTTTTTATACATTTTCCACTTCAAAAGTCCTTTTTGTGTGTGTGGTGCTTTTGGTTGGTATTTAATGTGATGCACTGGCTGGGAAAGACTATTCTTCACAGCAGATATCACAATATGTACAGTGGGTCTACACTACATAAAATGTAGTCTTATGTGTATCAGCACTGAATCTCAGGTGTCAAATGGGACAAAACCAAGGATATCTATAATTTTACATAACTTTTCCAGGCCTTTCACAACAGCTCCTTACACACCCCTGTGCCGTCAATGTAATGGCATAGGGGTCATGTGTGAATGGAGCCGGCGTCGAAATGCCGTCAAATCAGTTACTGCAATTTCCATGCTCAAGACATAACAAAGTACTGTGACGACCGTTGTGTGAACAAATGCCATATTATTAATGGCACAAGCATGCACAATGTAAAAACGCTCTGACGTAGGGCGCTAGTTTATTCCGCCGGCTGTGTATAGTAACTATACAAGTAACTATACTTGGGCGGCAGTAGCTCAGGAGGTAGAGTTCCCGCCCCGCAACCGCAAGGTCGGCGGTTCGAGTCCAGCTCCTCCCGGGGATAAATCTGCCGTAGTGTCCTTGAGCAAGACACCTAACCAAAATTGCTCCCCGGGCGCCGTACTGTACATGGCTGCCCTCTGCTCCGGCCCCCCTAGCATGTGTGTCTGTGCAATCACTTGTGTGTATTCGGGGGGATCCGTGATGGGTTAAATGCAGAGAAATAATTTCACTAGGTGTGCGGTGCTCTGTGCATGGGTGTGACAATAAAGTATAAATTATTATTATTATAGCACTATACCTGGACAAATTCTGTGTATCTCAGCACAGCGCACTTTACATTTATATAATTCTATATATAAACATATCTATATTCTTGGATCATGCTTGTTTAGTTTTTTTCTATTTAACTCAACTGTACAGTACAATCCATCCTTGTATATATTTTATATAATGTTTATTTTATTGTACATTGGCACACTTATGGGGTTGGCAACAAAGCATTTCACCGCAAATTGTACTACAAATTGTGACAAATACACTTTGATTTTATTATACAAAGGCCTGTATCTTTTTTTGACAAAGGATTGTTCAAAAATGTAGAATTGGACAGACGTGGAAATAAGAGAGCTCCACATGAGGAGCATAAATGGCAGTATAGTTATTTTTGGGCCCCATACAAACTCTAGTGTCGTGTAAAGACCGCATGTAGGAGGGAAATACTATAGAAGTAACTATAGCACTATAGCCTAGACTACACAGCATCTTCACCAGCCTTGTTTTGAAACTGAAGTGACTCCGGCACAAAGGTGAAACATAGTTTCAGGTAAATGACAACAGAGGAATTTACCAGAATAGCAGTGTTGTGTGAACGGCAGCATTACGTTAAACAGGCAGAAAGGCGTGTTTTCTTGTGAACAAAGAAACTGATACCGGAAAAACTAATCAGGCAATGTCATGAGATTCATGTGTGGAAGGGGCTTGTGACTCTTCCAGTTTGACCGCAGGGACAATGCATTTTGAGTCATGCAAATATATTGTATCCTCCATGATTCGTCTACCAGCTTTTTTTGCCCCCATACGCTCTGCCAGTAAACACCCAGCCGTGAGGTTTGAGATCAGTGTCACTCACCTTTTCATTGGCGAGGTGAAGCAGGGCAACGAACGCCAGAGGCACCGACAGGTTCTGAGCCATCGCACTGGGCAGCCTGGACCGACAAGAGGATGAGGGTTAGAGAAAGGAGAGTGAGAGCAAGGTTTATATTCCATAATTCATGGCATCATTGTTAGTATTTTTCAGACACCTAAAGTAAAGTACAATTAGGGTCACATTCACCCATTCACACACACACATTCATCATTACTGCAGTGCCATGGCAGGCATGGTAGGAGGTCTGCTGGTACCTTTGAAGCAGCGTCTTTGTGGTCTGACTGAAGACTTTCTCCCCAGATACCTCTGTCTCCATGGTCTCTGCCTTCTGCAGGGAGCATGAATGGGTGAATAATAAAATAGGCTTGGACACAGAAACATACACAACCGGGTGGGAAATTAACAACAGCCACATGCTGTTAAAATCACTAGCACTGGCTTCTAAGGGGGCTTTCATACTGGCCTTTTGGTCAGAATCCAGGTACGTTTCGTGTCAAAAGTTGTTAATGTGAAAGCTTTTTTGAACTCGGGTGTGGACCAAGGAACCAAACTTTCATAGTGACACAATACCTTTCCATATGGACAATTCTAGAGTGAAATAATATGTGGTTTTTCAAAACCATTAAGGTAAATAAATCTGTAAAGTCTGGATGTAGTGATGAGCTCACCTAACAGATGGGCATGAATGATGCACTTCAAGTAAAGCAACAAATAGATCTACTGTCTGTCTTCTCAAAAACCTTGTGTGAGCAGCTCACCTTCTACGCACCTGCAGCACGACTGCATGTGAGGCACACAGGCGCAAGTGTCGCTCACTGTTGTGCACATTTTGGTAGTGACACCTAGAGCTGTTCGATATGATGATATATATTGTGGGATGATAGAAAAATGTCTATCGTAGATATCTTCGCCATTGTCGCAAAAAAGCTGCAGAATTGCTTTACGGAAGTATTTTACATACAGTAATTCCCGACCCAGCTAAATGCTCTCTACACAACACAGAACTAAACTTTTGCAATTTTGAACTGCCTGTTAAACAGGCTGATAAAATAACAAAACTGTCTGATGAAGCAATTGTGGGCTGCAGACATAAGAAGTTGGATACATGGCTATCCTATCCATATAGGGAATTTCAAACCTACCTCTGTGGGTTTTTCTGGGCTTTCAATCAAAAGAGTCCACATGCTGTTCTTGAGTCTCTTCATGTCCATTTTCTTGGCCGTCTTAGCATAGTTGATCTCAATCTTGCTGACCTATAGGAACAATCACAGCTAAAAACTTAAGTACATGTAAAAATGCAAAGCTATGAATTAAATTCAAATCAGGCCATGCCATAATGAGTAGGATGTTTGGTGTTCAGATGTGCCTGTACCCTTTCGGTTTCAGAAGTATTTTCTGTATGCTCAGAAGCTCTGCTTGTAATTAACATCAGGCACAATAATATATTTGGCAGATCACAATATTATAAGCTCTGTCTCCATCCAACTATCAAGCGAATTTTGAACACATTTGTAGAATGGTGCACACACAAAAAAGAAAGAAAGTCAGACAAATTAAAACAAGCAAAATCTAAAACGTCTCTAATCAGCAATGGGCAAGCGCTCTGTCCTGAGAAAGAACTCACCTTCACCCCCTCCACCCCATCAGACACCAAGGAGGAGAAATTCAGAGGATTGTGCAGTTTACTGATGCCACGTTAGATGATTTCTGGGTAATTAAGTCCTTCACACTTTCGAAAATTCAAACGGTTATCTCCTGCTGCCACTTGGGGCTGCTCAAGTGCAAAGGTGCCTAGTGCAGGTTTTAAGTAATATGAATTACCACCAGAAGCTATGAGCATAGAGAAGCTATGTCTGGAAGCATAAATGACCACATATTATCTCCATTAAGATCTTCTGTCGCTCACCCTATGTGGTTCAGGCACCAGATTATCCTCCCCATAGGTGATGATTCTCCCTGGGTCTTGCGAAGAGAGAGGTATGCTGTCGACCGAGGGCTGGATGTCATCGGAATCAGCAAACCCTTCAACATCATCATCATCACTGTCGCCGCCCTGGAGAGGAAGATGGACAGAGACATCTAAAGGGATGGAAATGTGACAGAGGGTTCCTAGTCTTTGTATAATAATAAATAAATAAATATCTTATTTCCCAAAAGACAGGACTTTTTGATCACAATTCATAACCTTGTCTGACATGGATTGTGGCTGTTTCAAAATAGTTTTTGACTAGATAGCTTACAAAACTGTGAATGCACTTGTTTAGTAGCTTATTTAAATCCTGCTTATTTGAAGTCCTGCGGCTTGCTATATCACTGAAACCTACTGTATGTAATCTGTCAATTTGTTTGATTTTAAACATGTCCAAACATTTATGTATACAAACGATTTTCCCTAACTTTTTCAGGCCTAGGGAGCAGTTTTTCTAATTCCAGCTTTTCATGACTGTAAAAATCTTGAAATTATGGCCAGTCTATGGAGCAGAGGCACAATGTTAATGAAGCAGCACAATGAAACAGATACCAATGCAATCATTCAGATTAAGTATTTAATTATATCTTAAATCCACATGATGATACACTAAAACTAGAATAATCAGAGTATGGCACAGTGGCTAAAAAAAGTTTGATAAACGAAAACAGCCATGTGTCCTGTCAAAGTGCCTTTGAGCAAGACACTGAAACCCTACCTGGAGTCGCTCTGGATACGAAAGTCAGCTAAATGCTGAAAATGTAATATAAAAAGGTTGGTTTCAGACCTGAAGACCAGGACAGAAGTTGGCTGTGTCGTTGGCGTTGTTGTAGTTGTAGTCTCCGATGCCTTCTCCAAGCTCCCCAGACAGCCTCTTTTGGCCTTCTTGACACAACTAGGATTGACAAAACCAAAAATGTCCTCATTACAACCACACCAATTATCTTTATGCACTGAAATGAAGAGCTTGAAATCATTAAAAATGACTACTGTGCTATTTGGGCTGAGGGTAGTCAGAAGAACTATTGAGAACAGGAAGGTGTGATGTTGTTCTCTAGTGGTCGTACAATCAAGAATATGTAGTTACTGCTAATGCAAGTAGATTTGTTGTTTTCAGTCGATTTGCCCAGGAATTACAAAGCTCGTCATGAAAAGCCATTGGTCGACTCCCAGTAGCAGTGATTACATTCGTTCTTATGTTTGTATGGTGATTATCCAATAATTAATTCATACTGATATTGAATATCAGCCAATACCTGGCTAAAATAAGGTATCAGTATTAGAGAGGATCTTAAATATCTTAGGATACTTAAATCTGATACAAAGATCCACATGTAACCTGGAATAAATGAAAGCAACCCAACTTCATTTTGTCTTTCCACTTATAGAAGGATGTTAGACCTCTAAAATGTAAAAAATTATAACACCTCACTCATTGATGTCCGATGATCCCAAACTGATAAGTCTAAGTCTCTATTGATCAGTAGAAGTAATGGATCATATTGGTACTCTGCATCTACTGACAGCTACAAACGGAGTACTGGGAATCTGTATTGGCAGTTGAAGCAAAGTTGTATTGGTGCATCTAGAACTTCAGCCACTTCCATAAGCCAAGTGAAACCTTACCGTGCTGGAGGGTTTAAGGCTGAGCTGGGAGAGGGTCTCGGGGGGGAACTGGAAGTCTGCTGGTAGAGTAGTTTTCTTGTTGCTTGCACTGAGGGCAGACTTACTGTTAGTGGTGGCGGCCTGTGGGTGGGGAGAAATATCAGATACAATAAATTGAATTAGATTAGGACTCTATAGGGTTCCTACATGTTTTTTCCATTTTACAAATCCATATTTTCTTGACAGTCTGTAGGGACTTTGAACACCAAATCCAGTCAACTTGACCGCTGTATCACAATTGAATAACAATATTTCCCCCATACTTTTACAGACAAAGCTTGTCATATTCTAGACTTTCCAGTCCTGCGTTTGATCCCTAGACTAAATGTTACTTAATCAGCTAATAAAGCTATCCTGATATCTATACATGAATGACACGCGCTTTGGCACACTATAAAACTTTTATGGCAGGAGGAAAAATGTTTCACGGTGTGAAAATGCAGAAATGCTGCTATGTGCAAAGTTCATAGGCAGAGCAGCTACTGTTTCAAACAGAAGCCTCGGCTGGCTAAATGTCATTCCGTTTTATTACGCATAACTACGGCACTGTTTATGTTAAGCTATTCTGGATAATCATTCTTGACAGACTGGGGCATAAAGAGAGCCTGAGTGCTTTTTACATTTCAATAGATTTAATTATCTGGCTCCATTGTCGGGTGTCAAAGCACTGTGAAGCAACACACCAAGACTAAACTGCAGAACATAGAAACACAAGTTTCATTAGAAAATAAAATATCCACTATTTGTACCATGTGACGTATGCTGACAAAATGACTGACGGTATGAAACATAAAAGTAATTCATGAAAACAAGTTATTAGTATGGTTAGACGGATATCGGTTTGATATCGGACTGCTATTGGCCTTTTATTAACAATCAGCTATTCACTGTCACCCATATGATGCAGTTGGTTTGATTACATACTTATTGTTGAATTGATCTATTGGTCTATGTGAAGCCTAAGTGACTTTTTGGATCAGATTCCACAAAAGTATGCATTAATTTTTTTATTATTAACTGAGTTTTAGTGCCTCATGGTTTAAACGCTGTTTCAGATGCTTTACCACCCACCATACTTGAAATTTGGTAATGTTTAAGGCATGAACATGGTCACATTTAAAAAACACTGAATATTGGCACAAAGTATCACCTATCAGTGCCTTAAAATCAAAAATAACAGTATCAGCCTTCAAAAAAACACATTAGCTATCCTGAGCCCTTTACTTACAAAACTAGTAGTTTCTTATAGGATGTAACCATTTGTGTGTAAAAAAAAGAAAGAACATTAGGTAATATTTACACCAGGTAACACTTTCCCTCTCAAAATGGATACATAGCCTTTTGTAATGAAGCCCTTGATATTGAAAAAAAAGAAGCTTTTTACTCTTGTGGTGCGGAAGTAGGTGTCAAAGTTCATGTCGTCGTTGAAGTCTATTTCAAAGGGCTTCTTGGGCTTCCTCTTACGCAGCTCCTTATCAGGCAAATGGTCCACTAGAGGAGATAAACCGTATGAAAACAGAGACAGGCAGATACAGTGGTTACTCTGCATTCATTCAGCAGTGTAGGACCACTGCTAGAAAATTGCCACCATTGCTAGAGAAAATGTGAAACAGTAATGTATCACATTTTCTCTCAAAACAAAAGGATAAACCTAACGTGTAGACATTATGCTGTTAGTATCGTAAAGCATCCAAAGAAAACAATTTTTTTAGCACTGCAACCTGCGTTAGATTACAACAACAACAAAAAGGGACGGATGTGGACCAAAACTAAAGATACCCTGGCAAGCACCGCATGAATCTACACAGAGAAGTAACCATCAGAATAGACACATAAAATTGACACATACACAAAACACGTTGTCTTGTTTAATATTTTTTATCGTATATTTTATTATGAGAACGACAGTAGGAGGGGAGGGGATTTGAACCAGGGACATGCCACTTACAACCCAGGTTCTCCGACCTCTACACTACCATCGCCCCGCCCCCATCATTAATCTAGTCATCGATTTCACTCACGTTTGTGCTTTGGTTTAAACTGCCAGTAGCCGGGTCCGGCCCACGCGGCCATGGTCCTGGGGCTGAAGTAGGAGTACTCCCTGGGCTGAGAGGACAGCTGCAGACACATGGTGGTGATGTCTCCCTCTCCAATGGGAATCACATCTCTAGAGAAGCATCACACCACCAGCAGAGAAAAGTTCAAACCAACACCCACACAGAGACAAACTGATATAAACATAATAAATTCCCTTATAAAACTGAAAAACTTGGGATTCAAATCCATTCAGCATGTTCTAATGAATGTAACTGCCAACTCTCTTGGTGATACTGGGCAATCCAATTACTTCCCCCCCCGATTAAGATCAGGGGATATGAGTACAGATAGTGTTAATGAGTACTCATTAAATGGCACAGTGACATATAAAACCAGGATAATTTTGCAGTACAAAACAGTACAGAGAAAAGAGAAATGCATTCAGAAACGTCTGCCCAGTGTATGCTGGGATAGGTTTCAGCTCCCCGTGACCCTGAAAAGGTTTAAGCCGGTAGAGAAAATGAGTGAATGAATCATAAGGTCCGTGGTAAAATTCTATGTACTGCAGACATCTAACTATTGTCTCCGCTTGGTATCATTAACCCTTTATTTAACAAGCAAATGCCTGGAGGATCAGCAGCTGGAGGGTTGCATACATATACACACTCACACCTAGACACTTCCCAGTATAACCAGTCATCTGCTGCAGGTCACCAAGCAGCTCCACTGGAGCACCTGGGGGGTTAGTGACTTTAAAAAGGCATTACTACATACAAATGTATGTACTCGCTGATAGGGTTGTTCAATGTCCAGCATAGACACATTGTCACATAGCCAACCAAACATCTCAGATGGCTGATGACATTGGGCAGGCTGTCCGCAGAGCAGTTCAGTCTCAATGATTAATTCTCCAATTGGTTCACCATTCAATTTCCCAACAGACTGTGTTCTCACCGTCCTTTGCCGGAGCCAGAGGCCTCGCAGCCTTCCTTGTACTCCTTGGATCTGTCCCCACATTCACCCTGCCCCTCCTCATAGTCGGCGTCAAAGTCCTGGCAGTCCTGGCAGTCCTCTTCTTCGGGCTCCGGCGCGGCGTTCACATCAAACACGTGTTGACCCTGCTTCTTCTTCTCCAGCAGCTGGTTCATGGTCTGCAGGAAGACACAGTAAGAGACACCAGGCCGGGATCAGGAAGCAGTTGCAAATAATACTTTTGCATTTGTTTTAACATTACGAGGAGTACCATATGGACAACAAATTGATTGTATATGGCAGTAGTTCCTAAATTGGGTGTCCAGTGTCTTTGAGGGGGTTCCAGGGGGGCCCAAGAAAATTAAGAATAATTTAATTCAGTAGAAACTATTCTAATCATAGTTCATTCAGTTTCACCACTATTATCTCCCCACGCAGTGGAGATAGTTCTATAATTCAATACTAAAAACAACAACAAAGCGGGGGTCCCTGGGACAAATTCCTATCAAATTTGGGTCCGTAGCTATTTGAGGGTCCATGACATGAAAACGTTTAACAGCCCTTGGTGTAAGGAATTAGTAGGAACAACACATTCATTATTGTAACCCTCTTGGAATCGGAAATACCAATACTGATATTTTTGAGTTGAAGCTACCAATTGCCACGGTTTTGTGCCGATATTCTATATCTTTAAATTTCACCATGTTCATTCCACCAGAAGCCTCTGACTGAAAAATCCATTTAGACTATCATTGGAATAAAACTCCCCATTGAAAGCCAGACTAATTAAATTGTTTTAACTGGGTTATCAGCTCTTTAAGGCAGAGTGGGGCAGGTTTCATTGCAGGTTTTACAGACTATTGAGCAAAACCCTCCCAACCACACTGGAATGATTTATCTGGTCAGAAATCGGATATAAAATAATAATAAAAACATATTGACAAGCTGCGGAGTTGGACGACAGTGACAGGCTAATATCCAATCAGTCTAACCCTACAACCAACTGTCATTTGGAGATCCCATTCCATTCTAAATATCTAGTGAAATAGTCTGTGGTGGTGAGGTTTGGTGGCTGTGTGGTTGCTCTGACCTGCTCAGGGTTCCAGCTAGTGAAGGAGAAGTCCTGCAGCGAGGGGCAGATGGAGCTTTTCTCCTGGGATCGCTGCAGACCACCTGGCAGAAACACACCGGAGGACGGGGGTAAGAATTTCCACTGGGGAGCAGCTCAGAAAAAATGATGGACAGTTATATGGCAGGCACTATAAGGTCAGACAAATACTCACCGCACACCATAACTGGTAACTACTAAACAGCATTAGCCCAGATTCTGTTCACTTGGTTTCTTTCCCCCAATACATATTATACAGTCTGTATTTGCAGTATGCTGCTACTAGACAGCTATGCTAACTTGCCAGCATAAAATACTTGCTCTCTAAATAACTTGTAATGAACCACATATTACAATTGAGTGGGAATCCATTCGTTTACAATTGGTTAAGTTCGTATGGACTATATAAACTCCATAAATGTGGGGCATGTGAAATGTGCAAGATTTATTAAACATGGTAGCTTCCCATACAGGAATGCATGAATGAACAAATCACACATATTTTAGAATATGTTTAGACAGAAGTTTCTATTTAGAGATCAAATGAGCTACGTTTTTTTAAATGAAACAAATCATACTTCCTATATTCAATTCAGTCTCTTTATGAATGTATGTGAATATATCCCAAACAAAATTACATTTAAAAAAGTCGAAGATGAGTGTGGGTTTTTTACCAATGAATGGCGATGCTGGGACTCGCTGAGGAGGCGGAGGGGTGTAGGAGGGTCTGGACTGGAGGAGGGTCATGTAGGAGGGAAAGAGCAGCTCACAGCGACTGTCCTCGCAGAAGAGAACTGACAGGAAGACACCCGCCGTGCTGCTCTCATCAAAGGACGAGGCCATCCGCTGAAACATGGGGTCCACCTGAAGGGACAGGAAGGTATTAACAGCACTGTATGAGCCAAAGTCAATATGTGTATGTTAGGGTTGCAAATTCTAGGGAATTTCCTTGATTGATAGTCGCCAAAGTTAATGAACGACTAATCAATCAATCGATAACGATACACCCAAAACATTCTTATGAATATTTCTTATTAGAAAATACAAAATGCATATTTTTTTCTCAATCAAAGCTTTATTGAAACATTAGATACATACATCTGTTTCACGGCATAACACAAACATAATTATGAACACTGTTTTGTTTAAGTATGATATTTTAGTAAGGCTCGGGAAATTTCGTTCACTCTTCCGAGGCGAATCAGTGACTAACACGTTCGTCTATGACATATAACGTTACAAAAAATAAGATGAGCCTTAATTAGAAACTTACATTTGCAAAATGATTACAAAATAGATAAATAACGTTTTTGAAAACAAAGCTACAGGGCTCGAAATTGCGACTGTTTTGGTCGCATATGCGACCAAAATTTCGTCCGTGCGACCTCGATGTATAATTGGTCGCACCGGTGCGAGTGTAAATAATTGTTCTGGTGCGACCGTTTTTTCCTTCTGCACTTGAACGTCCCTTTCTCTGTTCATTCGGTCTGGTGCGACCGTTTCTTCCCCGTTTTGTTCTTCTGCACTTGAACGTCCCTTTCTCTAC